>JAVJIF010009760.1:0-87009 GCA_038442645.1 Agave tequilana
CTTTATGTACTTTTCAAATCAAATACAATTTTAAAAAAATTAAAAAGAAATATAATTTAAAAAAAGATTTCCAAAGTAACTCAACAAAAATAATTAGCAGTTTGAATGAATGAAAGTTTGAAGGTCTACTTTATTACTAAAAAACTATAATTGAATTGTCAAGGAATTAAAAAAGTATGATTAATAAAACTAAAGTACTATTAAAAGTTAATCAGGTTTTTTAAAGTATTAAAAGTCAGTACTATTCAAACATTAAAGTCAATAAATTTGAACAGGAATGGTAAAAGGTATGCCTTAATGGAAAAAATAAGTATTTTAAGATTTAATAATTTGTTAATGTGTTAAAATAGGTTTTCAAAAGTCAAAACACGGTATTAGTCATCTAAAGTAAAAGTTGCCAGAAAATACTTTAGTAGCCAATACGGCACTGAAATTACACATGTGAAATTTTAAGAAAACTATTTGAAACATAACAGTTAAAAAATATAAATCTAGAAACAATTTCACAAAGTATGCTTCATAAAAACTATAAAAACTTCAAAAGAAAAAAAATAAAAACTATTTACTAATAAAACTATAAATAAATTTGAAAAACAATTTCCAAAAAACATGCTTAAACAAAACAATATGGCTATTCAAATTAAATATGGGTTCAAAATAAGGTTTTTTAAGCTATATTATATAAAAGTATAAATTTTGAGAAAGTATTTTGAAAATATTAAAGTTAAGAAATATAAAATTCAAAACGGATATAACTAATAAAAACAAGAAGTAAATATTAAGAATCAATTCAAAAAAAAATATACTTAATAAAAACTATATGCACTTTACAGATCAAATATAATTTCAAAACTAACGTTTTTAAGGTTTTCAAAGTTTGAAAAAGAAACGTAATACTGACAAGAACTAAAGTACTTTTTAAAGCTAATATGGTTTTCAAAAGTATTTAAAAAAATCAATTTTAAGAAACTATTCAAAATCTTAAAAAGTACAAACAATAAATTTGGAAAAGAATTATAAAAAGTATGGTTCCTCAAAACAATAAGTAATTTAAGATTTAATAATTTCTTAATGTGTTGAAAAAAGGTTTCCAAACGTCTAAAAACATGTATTTTAATCTAAAGTAATAGTTGATAAAAAAATATTTTGGTAGCTACTAAGGTTTTCAAAAGTATAAAAAATATGAAATTTTGAGAAAACTTTTCAAAAACATTACAGTTGAAAAATATAAATTTGAAAAATAAATCAAAATTGTATGTTTAATAAAAACTATATGTACTTTAAGATTCAAATGTTTGTCGATATATCAAAAAGATGTATGTTTTTATCTAAAAAGAGTTGACAGAAAATTATCTTGAAAACTAATAAGATTTTAGAAAGTATAAAATGTCAAATTTTGATAAATTATTAAAAAAATGTCCATGTTGAGAAATATAAATCTGAAAAAGAATTTCAAAAAATGTAATTAGCAAAAACAATAATACTTTAAGATTTAATGTTTTGTCAATAAGTCTAAAAAGATGTATGTTATATTTTAAAGTAATAGTTGATAGAAATTTTTTTGTAAGCTAATAAGGTTTTCAAATTTCAAAAATATCAAATTTTGAGAAAAACATCCATGTTTAGAAATATAGAGATAAAAAAATGAAAATTTTCAAATTTAAATAATATATTGCTATTAGGATATTACATAAATTTAAATAATATATTGTTAGTTAAGGTTGAACTTTTAACTTTAGAAATGTAAGTAATGGCCGAGATTTCTAGTGTACTATAAAAGAAAAGGCAGTAATCCCTAATATTATTCTCAAACAGAAATTTACTTCCTTTTGTTTAACTATTTGAAAACTAGACTTTTCTCTAAATTATGAAAATTGACAAAAAGTATGTGTCTGAAATAATCTAATGGCTCTAATTCAGTCTTGGTGAAACATTATTTGATGCTTTAAATTGTGTGCATGCCTACGTAATGGTTTTGCCAAAAGCAAATACACAAGGCAGATGCCTTGCCTTACTGGTGCAATAGAGTTTTTATTACACTTTTTTCCATCTAAAGATTGCTACATAAAAGTATACTGCATAACAACACTATAATCAGGACCACATTTTTCTTTATAGCAGAACACATCTCATGATTGTTCCACAATACATTCTACTCATTTGCTAACAAAACCAAGAATATTTCTTAATAAGCTGAAGAGGAAACAGCATCCAAAACAAAAAAAATCAGAAAGTAAATTCGAACTATACAATTTGACATGATCCACATCTAATGATTAAAAGAAAGGAATTGGTGTTTAGTTTTGATACCATGAACTCAACAACATCGTGTGGTTGTTCTCTGAATTTGAGGGCGATAACACAGTCTGAGGCATTGCACAGAAAGCTTTACATGAAGCCGACACCCAGGTGGCAGCATCAGGGAATGTTGCCTGCTCGACTAAAAAAGTAAGAGACAAGAATATAATCACAAAATGGAAATAGATGTGTGGATCAAAATTGAAAATGCACAAACTACAAGCCTACTCTTAATCTTTGCTACTCTATACAGGAAAGATATAAAAACAACGCCTCAAAGTTGATAGAAGAAATACTATCAAATATGGACATGCCTCAAAGTTGATACAAATACAATACAAAAATGGAGATGTAACAATCTACCTTGATAGAAATGAAAAAGTGAAGAGCAGGGATAAATACATCATGTATATATCTCTGAAACAAACAAAAAAAGTGAAACAATTCCCGAAGAATAACCAGCATAAATCTTTGCACGTTAAATATTTCAAGAAATTTTATCCAGACTTGCTAGAAATAGAATATGTATAAAAATATAATGAGATAAACCAGATGTCTAAACGTCTTATTGGGAAAGTCGAAAATTTATACAAGCACAGATCACAATCTTTTTGAACAGACAAGTCTCGAGTCAATTGTGCCAATGAAGAATACAAAGACAACAATTCTTTATGATCAAATAATTAAAGCCTGAACATTTGATAATCGCTCTCGATTGGTGGTATTCTTGCTTTTGTCCATCGAGGTTATAAAATGAAAGTGAGAATAGGGAACAAAATTGAGGCCACACAGCAAAGATACTAGTGCTACTTCTTTTGGTTAAATATATATCCATAATTGTGCTCCAACTTGCTTTCATTTCTAAATGCCAGCCACTAGTTGGGATGTAACAGTTGGTTTCTAGAATGCTAAATTAAAACACTATGCTCTGGTCTGCTTGTGACTACAGAAACTATGACTACACTAGTTGGCATATCTAAATGCCAGTAACTAGTTTCTTTTAAAATTTATCATGGACTAAATTTTAGTCACTGAACACAGAAGATTTGTCCTCGGCCCTTAATGGAACACCACCACAGGCTAGTCCACACCACAGTATACATTTTTAAATAAGAAACTCCAAATCCTCCAAATACGTAACTCGACAAATTTTATCTTTGCCCAAAGCAAAACCCCCATTCTTTGTCCATTTCACCATTCACCTAAACAAGAATAGCAATTTGGGGTTAAAGGATTTGGTAGAAGCAGTAAACAAAAAGATCCCAGGGAATTCCACAAAAAAAAAAAACTATGCTAGTCGCTTGCTAATATTCCTAATCCACTGAATGTTTAAATGGTTGGTGACTCTAATCTATCATAAGTAAGAAGAAACTTTTTTGGAAAGTTTCTCAGAGCAAATGCCATGTCAATGTATAATAAGTAAAGAAAATAGCTAGCTACCTTTAAGCACATGTAGCCTCGATGGTGTTCCCAGTGCATGTTACATGCAATAGTGGCGTTTCCCTACATATTCAAATGAAACAAATTAAGTTCCTGAAAATTTTGGTCGAAGTACCTAATACCATCTTTGTGTAAAAAAAAACTGGAAAGAAGAGCTCGCTAGTGTTTTCCCTAAGTATAACAAGCATGGAGCTTTAAATGTTTAATATTTCAAGACATTTATAAAAACTTGATAGGAAAAGGATACATATAGTTATATAATATATACAAATACAAAAGGATAAACCAAGCGTAAATGTCACACTCCAAGAGCCAAACAATAACACATGCATATATCACAATCATCTTGTTTAGGAAAGTATTATTTCAACTGTATCAATGAAAGGACTAAACTCAGATTCAAAAGGTAATAGGAATTATAACCCTAAGCTCAACCAACTTACTCTGAGCATAACTTCATTGCCACCTGAGTGTAAACTATTTTCCCTAAAGCCGGCAAGAGACACAAAATTCAGCATCAAACAATGATACTGCCATGTCAAAGATTAAAAGAAAGTACTCAGAATGTAAAGACAAGAAAGCAATTGGACCATAACTCTTTGAAGTGAACCATTATGTAAAAGGTTAAAAGAAAGGGATTGGGTTTAATTCGATATCACGAGCTCAACAACAATAAGTGGCTGTTTTCCGCATTTGAGATAATATAATGCTCTTGTTGTGACAGAATTTAGCATGCTTGAAACTAATTAACTTTGAGAAATTTGCATTCGCAACTCGTAAGACTTGCCTGCCCATGTGGAAGCCTGCCATATACCACACATTCAGAACTGCAGTGACATCCGTATCTGAACTGGTGCATTGTGACTCGCTGCCTTCTAATAAAACTTGCATTGATACCTTTTCCTTTTTTTCTATATTTATGAAACAAAGGACAAGTTCTTAAATCAGTCATAAATCTATGTGATAATCTTCAGATGAAGCATGCTATAACAAGAACAACATATAACACCACCAGTCTAGAGAAGCGTATTATAATAAGCTGAAGCAATGCATGCACCATATATTGAGAAAAAACTTGATGAGACATGGCACTACTAAGACTTCTTACAACAGCATATTTGTTAACATTTGGTAATGTAACTTACCCCGGAGTTTTCAGAAACATAAAGCTTTATAGTCACAATTCACGAGTATAAACTGAATAAGGTGATTGTTAAGCAAAAGAGGTTTCAGAACTATCAATTTTAAACATTGTACAACATTTACCACTTACCACTAGTGCCCATCAGATCTAGATGAAGGCCTATCCTCTGGAATAGTGCATACTGCAAATTTCTTCCATGTAACCAACATGTCATCACCAGCTATATTTACGCGTTACTAATCTATCATCATAAAGTGAAGAGGGAAACTATCAGGAAATTTCTCAGAACAATGCATTCAAAGCATAAACAAAAAGGGCATAGCTAGCCATACATGTCTGATAAATAAGCAGAGTATTTGCTTTAGATTCAAAAAAAGAAAATTAAGACCTTAAAAACATTTTAGAATCTACAATGTTGGCATTGCCAGGTTAAAAAGAGAAAAGGAAAGCACATTTCCCCTGTGAATAACAAGCAACAGCAATAGAGCTTTGGACATGCAATAAATATTTCAAAATGTCCATAAAACTAGTAGTTAGGATTCCTAGCCTAGGAACAGTACAGTTAGAAGAACCGAAATATCAAAAATAATCAATTTCAAACAAGAGAGATATAATCAATTAAAATTTTCTTACATTCAAGTGCATCATCAGTACGTTAGGAAATCCCTAAATCTTAAAGCCCAAAATCGAAAGGGAAAGAAGAAGCAAAGAAGATTTTGATATGAACCTTGATTTTGAAGCGTAGGCCCATCGATCCGTCGTTGTCGTCGTCTTCATCGTCGTTGCTTCTTGCGGCATCCAGATCAAGAAAGGAGGAACGACAGAGAAAGGGGAGAAGCGCCATTGATCGTCGCCTAAATGAGCCAGGAAAAGAAATTAGGTCGACAATCCCTTTCCTTTTCTTAATTTAGGTCGGCAATTCTCAGGAAGAGAGAGGAGAAGAAGCTTAGGATTTCGAGATTCCCATAGAACGAGAGAGGGAGGGAGAGGGGAGGGAAATTAGGGTTCTGCTAAGGCGTGGGAAGCTAAGGATTTTTGCTGACGAGCTCTCTCGGTTTCTTGTGGGGGAAGTTTGGGTGAAGTTTGAGGGGACGGGGAGAGGTATTTATAGCAGGAGATCTCTATTACACCGTTACGAAGGTGTCCAAATTAGGCAACTAATAATCGCTCTCTAGTGTCAAGACTAAGCAACTAATAATTGACCGTTGTCCGAACTGAGGCCGGACTGGACTGGGCTGTGAACCAAAAATCGGGTTGTAACAAGTGCACAAATGGCGCGGAAATTAGTGGCGCGGGCCTAGAATCCGCCACAGGTTGTGGGCTTAGAAGTTGGGCAAACTTATCCATCTCCTAAAATATCAGGATACTTTTTTTTTTTCTTTATATGAGTAAGATCATATCTAATCTGGGTTTTTATTTTTTTACTTTGGGTGAAAAAAAAACCAACTCCCCTCACCCCCCCCCCCCCCCCCCAATTCACACCAGTGCGTACACTTGTTTAAGCAGCAAGATTAAGAGAATCCTCTAATGTTTCAGTTTGAGTACTTTCTCGATTTCCATCATTACATAACTACTTCTTTTAAAATTTAATTATTTTAAAAATGGGAGAAGTTAGACTTGTCCTCTTACTCGTCCAAACTCAAGTCGCCCTTATATTCATAGTGAAAGTCTAAACCACCCTCTCCTCCCTTCATCTATCTGGAAACCTCACCAAAATTCTTCATTTACCTTACTTGAGACTCACTCTTTTTTTTTTTTCCGTATTTACATCTCATATTAGTACATTCATTTCTCCTACAATCTAAAAAAGAAAGAAGGATCCTTGGATTCATTCATTTTTTTATTTGATTTATTCAAAATTAGCCATCTATCTCGAGGGAAAGTGTAACGCCCCGATTCCACGGATACGCAGACGTTATGACGACATACATATACAGGGTGAAAACACCCTCACGCGTACGTTAAGCCTCAGTACAGGAAATAACCTTCATATACACAAGAGTTCCAATATTAAATAAGTACAAGAATACCTACAGAAAGAGGTTAGTTATCATAATAGATATGAAAACAGAGATAAATAAGATATCAGAAACAAATCACAAAGATACCTATGAATGGTCTCGATGCTGAGTCTCCTATGTGAATCCAATGAATTATCTGACAATACGATAACTCGAATTTCTAATCTAGGCACACAAACCTAGGGTCGCTAGAAAGCGATTAGTGAGTAGTAAAATGAAGGAGGCAGTAATATACTATAGTAATGCAAGCACGATAATAATATATAATACATGTTTATGTATCAATGATACTATATAACAGGAATTTATTAAGCAGTAGAAAATATAACAATGTCATATTTTAATATCATCACCAACTAGCATGTTATCATCGGGTCATGTCTACAATAGTCTCCAATTTTATATATAATAAACATTGTTGACGTGATGCATGTGAACATGTAGATGAAGTATGCAACTATTCTATAGCGATGTGAGTATACGAGAATAATGTCTATAGGATATACAGGAACAAAAGGCATGCAATGGAAGGTGTACGTGTACATGAATAGCGTGTCACCACATGAAGTGTAACAAGTATCAGGTAATGTAGCAAAGTATACTGGTAACGTGATAGTGGATAAATTATCAAGAATAGTAACAAGTACAACTACACAATAGGATACATGTATCAGAGCAAGTCATGTTATTTACAATAATAACAATCAGTACCACCTGGTATTTTAATCAATCTCTTTCAGTGTCCCATACCACTGGCAGTTCATACTGGAGCTCGCACTCTAGTCGAACCCATCCGAATATGGCATACAGGTACCATTATCCAAACAAGAGAGTGACCAAATAACAAGTGTTCCCAACGTCACTACTGTTTATACCGTTTTATTATGTTAATTAGAAACCCAATAGTTAAGGAGCTCTAATCGGGTGTACGTATCTCGTGCATACCCGGGATCACGGCCTTAGCAAGACTCCCTGGCTGTTGAGACCAGGGCCAACCCGCTAGGGTGATATAAGTAACGGGAAACAGGAAATGGGAAGGTAGCCAGCACTACCATGTCCCCTGCAGTGGGACTAATGATGGATCCAGACATCCACCCGATACCTAGTCAATCGTCAAGTTTCCCCCATCCCCAAGTGATGTTTATTATTTTAACTACAAAGTATATCAGGAATAAGTACAGTACATGATCATGTAACACAATAACAGGACATGAGCTCTGTTGATAGCAAGAAATAAGATAACGAAAAATGGAAAATAAATAGATGTGGGATTCCACACATCGCATATCAACAGCTCACATGTCCAATAACGGGAATATCAGTATCAATAACGGGCAATAATCATGTAACAGGAATACAGGGATAACATGGCACAATAATACATGTAATATGAACGGTGATCCATATGACAAGAATATAGACACAATATATGCATGTATACCGGTGCGGTGAACATATGTACAGTGATGTGTGAACATGATATAACTGTGTACCGAGTATCCATATAATGATGATACCAATATATAAAATGACGGTGTCTAGTGAATTGGTGTATCTATATATCGGTGGGACATGAATAAGGAGGAGTTGTGGTACGTGTAATATCGTATACATATATCAATGATTCATGAAAGTTTCTGAGTAACAGTGATACTTGTACTTGGAATAATAATATCTAGGGTAATAGGTAATTATCCAACATGCAATGCCAAATGTATTAGAATGTTTGTGTAACGATAATACGAGTGCATGTAGTAATGATATCCAGTGTGAGTCAAATAACGGTGATCATACCATATAATCAAGTATTAGATATCCCTATTTGTAATAAGTATTACAATATTATTAATATGATCAAGATCACAAAACTATTACATATATTTATCTATTTTAATTATCAACTTATTAGTTCATTTACTTGGTAAGATTAGACAAGACATCTATATGTTATAATAAACTAAGAATTCTATTTAATTCTATTTACAATGATATTCTGAGAATTACGATTTAAATAATAGTTACAGTGATTAATCGATAAACACGATTTATTTATGAAAGCAATTAATCAATTTAATTAAACATGATAACTATAATTTATAAATGAAAAACACTCACAAACTGGCTATGAGAAGGTAGCTCTCTTTCTCACGATCACAACGGTTCCAGAATCGTCCAGATC
The DNA here is from genome assembly GCA_038442645.1 of Agave tequilana. Lineage (NCBI taxonomy): Eukaryota > Viridiplantae > Streptophyta > Magnoliopsida > Asparagales > Asparagaceae > Agave > Agave tequilana. The sequence continues at coordinate 9,083 of JAVJIF010009760.1, forward strand.
GGACACCGGATGATCCAGATATCGCCCGAACACTAAAAGTAATAGAAATATGTTTAAATATGTAATATAGATATCTCAAATGCAAATAATAAAAATTAGCAGGGGGTTTCCTATAATTTTATCTTTATTGGGTTTTGGATGCGGGTTTGGTAGGATAATGGGTCGGGTTTGGATCTGATAACCCAAACCCATAACTTAAGTTAATATAGATAATGGGTTAATGGGTTTATGGGTTGTCGGGTCGGGTTTGAGGGTTATTGGGTTTTACCCAATTATAGAGAGAGAGAGAGAGATGGGACAGGGGGGAGGAGGGCCCTGGCCTCGCCTGTGCCGGCGACGAGTCCGCCAGGGTGAGAGAGAGATGGGAGGAAAAGAAAGAAAAAAAATGAAGAACAGAGAGAAAAGGAGAAAGAAGGAGAAGAAAAAGAAGAAGAAGAAGAAGAAGAAGAGAAAGAGGAGGAAAAATAGGGAAGGGGTGGCGCCGTTAGGGCGCGACCACAACGACGTGCCGGCATGCCGGTGGCAAGACCGGCGGTGCTCTTGCCTCCTCTGTTGAGAACATAGAGAATGAGAGAGAGATGTGAGAGAGAGAGAGAGGGAAAGGAGAGGGGGTAGAGAAAGTTAGAGGGAAGAGATATTTTGGGGGTTTTAAATGATAGGGGGAGAGAGAGGCGGTGGAATGATAGTCGGTGGGTAAAGCGGTTAGGAGAATTGGGGAAGAAGAAGGGGAAAAGGAAATAAAAAAAGATTTTCTAATACTTAATTAATATTATTTTAGTCGGTAAAATTTGACTAGTTCCGTATGGGTCCTAAAAATTCTGTCAAATAGAGAATATTAGCCTGAGACATAATATGAAAACGGTTTGAGGAAATGCAGTCTGGTTTGTAAGTTAAAAATCCTAAAAGGTTTCGCCGACACCGGTTTAGCCCGATTTTTGATAAATTCACAAAAATCTCTAAAAATACCATAACATAGATAATACGATTCTAAGACACAAGGTGAAAGTAGATTCTCAAAATCTACTCCGTTTGTGAATTAAAAATCGTAGAGCCGATTATCAGTATCGGTAGACACCGACTACGGAGATTTTCTAAAATAATCTAGAAAAATTTCAAAAAATTCTAAAAAATCTAAAATATTAGAAAATAATATCTGAAGCTGAAATCGACTCAATCTAACTACCAGAAAAGTCAAATCAACTTTGTACGCCGTATTGAGTACTGATCTGTGATACGTAAATCAGGGATCAGGGGGTTACAGAAAGGATATGCAAAGTGAAGGGAAAAAAATAATTACTTGGAACTTTTTTTTACATTTAGATTGGGGCATGTTTGGTTGTCATAAGTTGCAAGTCACAAACTCTTTTACAGTTATAAATGAGTTACATGCAAGTAAGTTTTACGGTGTTTGGTTGGTAATATAAAACTATGAGTGAAATATATTGTATTTTATGGTGTTTAGTTGTCGTAATGTGTAAGTCGTGTGTGAAAAAGTTGACCACAAAATTAACTATTTGGTGATTAAAAATATAAAATGTCAAAACATACAAAAAAATAGTAAATATTAAAAATATTAAAATATTAAATAAATAAATATATTATATGTATTAATTAATAAAAAAATAAAGATTAACAAATAATAAAAATTATTAAAATTAAATATATTAAATAATTAAAAAAATTATCTATATAATAAATAATAAATAACTAAAATTTTAGAAATCTAAAGTAGTAAATATTAAGTAATATAAAAAAAATAATAAAAAATAAAAAATAGTAAATATAAAAATATTAAATATTAAATAATATAATATATTAAATTTTTAGAACCTAATGTACTTAATATTAAAAAATATAGTATAATAAATATTAAATAAAAAGTAGTATATATTAAAAATTAAGATATATATTAATTTAAATAATATAATTTATTAAATATATTAAATAATATATTGTATTAAAAAATATAATATATTAAAAAAATTGAAAACTAATGTAAAAAATATAAATTAGTAAATATTAAATTTAAATTTATTAAATATTGAATAATATAATGACATGTATGGTCTGGCTGACCAAATAATGTTGCATCTTCTGGATAGTAAAAACCAGAGCTAGGCACTCTTTTTCGACTGGGTTATAACAGTTTCCGGTCCAATCAAAGTTCTGCTTTAGGTAGTAAACGGTTTGCTTGATGCCTTCGTCGTTCTTTTGTACGAGCAGAGCACCTAGAGAATGGTCCATAAATTTTACATAAAGTAAGGATGATTTTTTAAAAATGGGAGCTATCAGAACCAGAGTTTGGTGAGGTACTCTTTGATATTCTTGAAAGCCTTTTAGCATGCCTCATCCCAAACAAAAGAGACGCCTTTGCTCCTTAACGTCATGACAAATTGACAGTGACCCAAGAGATTTGCGATGAATCTCCGAATGTAGGCAAGCTTGGTTTATAGACCTTTGAGCTCCTTGAGAGTTGTCATGTCTCGCTTCCCAAAATACGTGAAAACAAAGTCGCGACGAGAGTCAGCGACGTATATACGCGAGAAAAAATGCCCCACGTATACATACTAATCCTAAAGTAACCTGAACAAGTTATATAATCACCATGAAAAATCAACAATACTGCAATAATACATATAAAGTCTACACATGATCTCAGATGAAATAAGAAATGGAATAGAAGCTAAGTCTGATATACAGAAATCAAAGAACAATAGCATGAATAAGAAAGAAGGAATACCAGAAATCGAATAGAGAGAACTCAGTGTTCCTCGCAACATGTACTATCTCATTGAAACCTGATCAAATAAATAAAACATCCATATCTGGATGTGCAAATCCAGGGAGTCAGAATTCCTAGTGAATGTGTAAGAATAAAAGGGAAAGTGTAGGTGCATATAAATGTGAGCAGACTATGAAACATATATACTGGAATAAAACAGAAATAACATATAAGAAATGAATAGAAAGTAATAAAGTAAGTCAGTACAAAATCAGATATCTAATCAAGTGTCTATCACAGTCTATAAATCCGATGGATAAAGTCAGTCAGTGCTATAGTCAGATATACATCAGGTTTATAATCAGAGATCTATAATCAGTCATCAAGTTCAGTCTATAATGTCAATGTAAGATTTTGGTTTTGTTATTAATTATGTCAGCGGATACCAATTGTCACATGCAATAGACGCATCCTATACTACACCTACCATACGTGTCAATCAGGGTCCTAAGATATTGAAACTGATTGGTGAAGACATTGTCCATACTTTAGGTGGGTCTCGTACATACCCGGGACTACGACCCAGATGTCTGGCGCTGAACCAGGCCCGTACTATTAGCTACTCAGTAACAGTAGTAATATCAGATGGATACCAATCATCCCCGGGAACCCTGCAGTGGAACTCTCATTTCGATTGCGCAACTTGTATCCTAGATCTACCCAAATATATACGCTATCTCCTCCATCAATTTTTTCAATCCCAATGTAAGTTGTCTTTTACATTATTATTTAATTCAGTTTAATCAATCAATATCCATGTTACCTAGAATACTAGGACGATGCGGTAACGGTAACAGTAACAGTACTGTAACAGTAATGGTAATCGTATACACGGTGAACAGTAATAAGAACAATGAACAGTAACAGTAACCGTGCATATGATGAATTAAGTTGTACTGAGTGTTACGGTCTAACAATACTTTCCCAGTGACTTTCAGTAACATGAATAATTGCAGTAACAAGTCTAGACACTGATCCTCAAGTCATCGATATATCTGAATCTTAATAACTGAAATAATTACATGTTCTGATACATCTAATCAAATCCCCCCCATCCAATTAGATCAAGATCATCACATACTCTCACTCTATCTAGGTCAATAACAAGATTCCAAAACTCAAGTAACATATCACGTATATATATATCTCTAAAATCCACCAGGTCATGTAACGCCCCGATCCTGGCGGATACGGACACGTCACTGCGACGTATATACGTAGGTCAGAACTGCCCCCACGGATATACGCTAAGCATAAGAGTACAATACAGAAACAGAGTATAACACAAAGCGTGGTATATTCATATGCCAACTAGAAAGTACAAATACAAAGTTATACAAGTTATGATAACTGTTACACTTTACAAGTGTTTTGTTTTCACAACCAAGTCCAAAAGAATATATACAAAGCTTTACACAAGGTGCTCACGTAAGAAATGGAGATGCGTGAGCCAAAATGAAGAGTACGGCACGAGGGAACTAGAAGAGCTGGTCAGCCTGCTCACTGAAGTATGCCTGATCTTCCGTGGAAGAATCCACTTCGTTCCAGGTCTCAGAATCTGAATATGCAAATCCAAGGAATCAAGACATATAATAATAACAAGCTGTGGCCAAGTGGCTAAAGGACATGTAAGTAAGATAGAACAATAATAGATATAAAGCATAAAAGACAAGTCCTAATGCAAGAGATCTACAAGTAATACCTATTATTATTACTTGTCTTACTGTGATATCTAGGTATGTGTTTGAGTGTACATCCCACACACATACATCCATATCCTAGTAATACAAAGTTGTTATTGGAAATAGCGGTTGTATCGACGAACTATGTTTACAGTGGGTCCCGTGCTTGCCCGGGACCACGGTCAAGGGTATTCCGCTGCATGGAGACGGAAACAGCCGCGAGGCCTATCCATGAGGGACTTATGAATGCCCTTTATAATAATGAAGTAAGGAATAAGGGAGCCAGCTCTCCCATCGGTCCCCTGGAGGCCCTCAGGTCAGACCGGAAACATGATTGTACAATATACCTAAAGCCACTGTAAACACGAACACATATCGATATCCGCATGTTTCCCCCCGACCCATGTATAAGTTGGTCCATTTTATGCAAAAAGTCGAGTGTATCATGCTTGGTATAAATGATGGCATGATAAAGTGGGGAGATACGTATCAATTAACAAGTTCTAACATGAAAATACATGATATCAAGTCATGAAGTAAAAGTGGTGATGTCCACCAAGTAACATGTCATGTGGTAGCAATTATGAAGCATAAACAAGATTAACATATCACATATGTATCAATGTAAGATCAAAATTTAAAACAGAAAAGGAAACAGAATTCTGGCCCAGGTTTAGCCTATCGGTCGACCTCCGGTCGACTGCCGGTCGACCGGGAATTGTGAAGGCGGTAGGGTGCCGGTCGACTGCCGGTCGACTGGCCAAAGTGCGTGAGCTCCAGGTCTGACCGGTCGAGTGCCGGTCGACTGACGGTCGACCGTACCAAATGCGTGAGCTCCAGGTCCCCTAAGCCGGTCGACTGGTTGGTGAACCGGTCGACCGCTAACTCAAATTTGTGCACGTTTGTGCATATCGGTCGACTGCCCCCCCTGGGCCGGTCGACCGGAGTTCTGAAATAGGCTGTGGTCTGTTCTGAAAAATCAGATTTTTGTGGTGGGTGTTTTGGATGGATAAAAATATGATTTTTATAACATAAAGTGACATGATCTATCAACACAAATATACTAGGAATATTACTAGTCTAGTCTTGGTGAGTAAATATACTCACATCGAACGGTCGATTGGAATTTCTACGCGTTCCGAAAGAGCCGAATCACCAACTTGATTCTCGGCGATAACCTGGACGATCCCAAATCAACGAAGTGGTAGTTGCTTGAGATGGAAGAGAACACCTAGGGTTTGTTTTGGAGAAGGAGAGAGATTGTGTGAAGGTTGGTTTCTTGGTGAAGTGAAGAAGAAGAATAAAAATGTAAAGGATTTTGTTTAAATAGGGTTTGGATTTTGTAAAGGAAGTGTAAATAAATAAAAGAGAGGGGTTTATTTGCAAAAGAGTGGGGATGAGGTGTTTCCCTTGGCCAATGGTGGCCGGCCATGGAGATGAAGAGTTAATGAGGGTATTAATGAGGAAGTGGGTGGGATTTTAGATATTTTGGAAGAGATATTTTGAGAATTTTGTTGGAAAGAAAAGAAGAAAGGAAAAGAAAAAGGAAAAAGGAGAAGAAATTATAAAAAGAGAAGATATTTTCTCTAACTCGAAAGATTAAAATATTGAAAACACGGGTTCCCGGGTTAAAGTCACGTACACGGAAAACATTTCGGAAAATACCGAAATCGTCCGAATTTCAAGTATCTCGGAACGACTCCTAATTTTCACCAAAAATCTATCATAATATAAGAAGACTTAAAATGAAATCCTTTTTGAGAAATACCTTATAATTTTAATTATAAAAATCCCGGAACCAGTAATTTACCGACTCCGTAAGAATTTTCGTAAAATCGTAAAATTCTCAGAAAAAGGCTTTAGTTAAGAAAGATGATTCTCATTCATAAAGTCTAAAGGACTTTCTGGAAATTCCTAACAGTTTGGAAAATAAAAATCAGAAAATTGATCAGCGGCGTTGGTCGACACCGGTTTTGAAGAAATTCATTTTAATTCCAGAAAATTCCAGAAAATCACATAAAATCTAATATATTAGGAAATGATATTTGAAATTAAAATTGATTAAATACGGGAAGTAAAACGAAGAATACGACTGAAAAGCTGAATACGCAACAAGGTACGTATTCTGGAAACGGGGTATTACAATCTATCCACCTTACAAAAATTTCGTCCTCGAAATTTCGTAAAGTGAAAGGCAACAAGGGAAAGGAAACAGATGGATAAGAATATGACGGAAGATAACGAAGAATAGAAGGAAAGAATCTTACCAAGTGGTGAAGAGTTGAGGATATCGCTCTCGGATAACGTCCTCTCGTTCCCATGTAGCTTCTCCCGGCACATGCCGATTCCAAGACACCAACACTAAAGGTATAGCCTTGTTCTTTAGTGTCTTCACACTTCTGTCCAAGATGGCCATCGGATGCTCCTGATATGATAAGTCCGGTTGTAACTCCAGTTCGGAATGATCCAAGATATGGCTATCATCCTTCACATACCGCCTCAACTGAGACACGTGGAAAACATTATGAACTCCGTCCAACGATGGCGGCAATGCCAATCGATAAGACACATCTCCCACTCGATCCAATATCTCGAATGGGCCGATATATCTCGGACTTAGCTTCCCACGAGTGCCGAACCGGATTACTCCCTTGGTCGGTGAAATCTTCAAGAACACATGATCTCCAACTCCGAATTCCAATGGCCTCCTCTGAGAATCTGCCCAACTCTTCTGCCTACTCTGAGCTGCTCTGAGATGCTCTCTGATAACTCTGACCTTTTCTGTAGTCTGCATCAGCATCTCTGGTCCCAATAGGCTCCTCTCACCGATTTCATCCCAACAAATCGGTGACCTGCACTTCCTCCCATACAGTGCCTCAAAAGGTGCCATCTTTATACTTGCCTGGTAGCTGTTGTTATAAGAAAACTCGGCCAAGTGAAGATGGTCTTCCCATGAACCCCTGAACTCAATCATGCAGGCTCTAAGCATATCTTCGAGGATCTGAATGGTCCTCTCAGATTGTCCGTCTGTCTGAGGATGATAAGCTGTACTAAACTTCAGACGAGTGCCTAGACTTTCTTGGAGACTCTCCCAGAAATGAGATCTAAATCTCGTGTCTCTGTCTGAGACAATACTGACTGGCACTCCATGCAGACGAACTACTTCCTTCATATACTTCTCTGCCAAAACCTCAGTTGTCTGTCCTACCCGGAATGGAATGAAATGGGCTGACTTAGTGAGGCGATCAATGATGACCCACACAGCATTATTACCTTTGGGACTACGAGGTAATGCTGTGACAAAGTCCATCGTGATATGCTCCCACTTCCACTCGGGTATTGGCAAAGGTTGAAGAAGTCCAGCTGATCTCTGATGCTCGATCTTTATCTGCTGGCACACCAAGCACTTAGCCACAAACTGAGCTATCTCTCTCTTCATGGCATTCCACCAAAAGTGTTTCTTCAGGTCCTGGTACATCTTGTTTCCCCCAGGATGTATAGAATATGCCGAACTGTGGGCTTCAGCCAAAATCTTCTGTCTCACTTCCCCCTGGGGAACACAAAGTCTATCTCCAAAGTATAAGGCATCATCAGGACGAATACAGATATCCGTCCTCAATCCAGCCTCTACCTGATCTCTGAATGTCTGAAGTCTGGGATCCTCCTTCTGTGCTTCCTTAATCTCCTCTATCAAAGATGACTGGATCTGTAAGGCCATAAGCTGTCCTGTCCTCTCAGCTCCTCGAACTACCATCAAATCCAATCTGATAAAATCCTGAATCAACTCCTTTTGCTGAGTGAACTGAACAAGTACCCTGTTCTCTGGCATTCTGCTCAGGGCATCAGGAACTGTATTGACCTTGCCTGGATGGTATTGCAAGTCAATGTCATAATCAGCCATAAGCTCCAGCCACCGTCTCTGCCTCATGTTCAGCTCTTTCTGAGAAAAGATATACTTGAGGCTCTTGTGATCTGTATATATCAGCACTCTATCTCCCAGAAGATAGTGCCTCCAAATCTTCAAGGCAAAGATCACTGCTGCCAACTCCAAGTCATGAGTTGGGTAATTCCTCTCATGAGGTTTCAACTGCCTGGATGCGTATGCTATAACATGATCATGTTGCATAAGCACACATCCCAGGCCTTTACCTGAAGCATCACTAAAGATGACCATTCCTCCTCTCCCTGAGGGAGTTCTCAAGATGGGAGCCGAAATGAGCTTCTGTTTCAACTGCTCGAAGGCTGCATCACACTCCTCTGTCCAAATGTACTTTACTCCTTTCCGGGTAAGCTGGGTTAACGGAGCTGCAATCCGAGAGAAATCCTGGACGAAGCGTCTGTAATAGCCAGCTAGTCCAAGAAAACTCTTTATCTCCGTCACCGTCCTCGGAACTGGCCAATCCCTTACTGCCTGGACCTTACTCGGATCAACTGAGATACCTTCTGCTGACACCACATGTCCGAGGAATGCTATACTGTCCAGCCAGAATTCACACTTACTCCTCTTGGCATGAAGCTGTTCCTGCTGAAGTGTCTGCAACACAATTCTTAAGTGTTCTTCATGCTCCCGGTTGTTCTTTGAATAGATCAAGATGTCGTCGATGAAAACAACAACAAACTGATCCAAGAAGGGCGAGAACACTCGGTTCATCAAGTCCATAAACACTGCAGGGGCATTAGTGACTCCGAAAGGCATTACTAGAAACTCATAGTGGCCGTATCGGGTCCTAAATGCCGTCTTCGGTATATCCTCCTTCTTTACCCCCAGCTGATGGTAACCCGACTGTAAGTCCAACTTGGAGAATACACGGGCTCCATGAAGCTGATCAAATAAATCATCAATCCTGGGAAGGGGATACCTGTTCTTGATGGTGACTTTGTTCAATTCTCTATAATCGATACAAAGTCTCTTGCTACCATCCTTCTTATTGGCCAATAGTACTGGAGCTCCCCACGGAGAAGCACTTGGCCTGATCAGTCCTTTATCTGAATACTCCTGTAGCTGCTTCTTCAGGATTTCTAACTCCGTCGGTGCCATCCTGTACGGAGCTTTAGATATAGGTGCTGCTCCTGGAATAGTCTCGATGGAGAACTCAATCATCCTGACAGGTGGCAGTCCTGTGATCTCAGCAAACACCTCCGGGAATTCATCCCACACTGGCACCTTCTGCTTCTGAACTTCCGAAGAAATGATCTGCTTTCCCTTAGTGGACTTCACTTCTCCACTAAACTGAAACTCAGGCTGAAGGGGAATTCTAAACTTGATCTTCTTCTCCCTACAATCAATCACAGCGTAGTACTGACTAAGCCAAGTCATGCCTAAGATCACGTCGTACCCTTTAGTGTCGAGCACGAGCATATCTATGGCTAAGACCTTGTCACATAGTTCCACTGGACAATCAGTACACACTCTAGATGATAAGACTACCCCATTCCCTGTACTTATCTCCCATTTGTGGTCTAATAATCTAACAGGAATAGAATGTATAGCCACAAATTTATCTGAGATGTAACAATGGGATGCACCAGAGTCGAATAAAGCGAGAACAGGCTTTGAGTGTACTCTGATGTTACCTGTAATCACTTCCTCTGAAGCCTCAGCCTCTGCCTCTGTCAGGTTGTAAGCCTGACCTCTGCCACGCCCGGCTGTTGTCCTACCTCCTCTCTGCACTGGGCGAATCATATGCTGTGGAGGAAGGGGTGCTCTCCTCATCACCGGTCCCTGGCTTCTCTGCTCAAGTGGCCCTGGTACTGCCCGCTGTCCACTCGGTCCTGGTAGTGCCGGCATAGCTTGACCAACCATCCCCGTTCTCCTATGGGGACAAGCCTCCATCGGATGATCTCTTGAACCACATATCAGGCACCACCCATTCGCCCTACGGCAATTTGCTCGAGTGTGTCCAGGTTTCAGACAGAAGTTGCAGATAGGCCCTGGCTGGTAAGGAGCTGGCCTAAAGGGTTGCCTCATCTGTACCTTGGCTGCTCTGAACGGGCCTCCTCTTCCCATTGGCACAAAGGGCCTCTTCATAGCCTGCTGTCTCATCTGATCCCCCTACGTCTTCTCAAACCCACGCTCGACTTCCCGAGCGATAGAGAGAACATCTGCATAGGTCTTCAGCTGCTGGGGCATCAGGTACATCTGAATCCTCATCTGAAGACCCTGCTGAAACCTGCTCGCTCGCTTCTCTTCATCTGTCACCATATAAGGAGCGAAACGGCTGAGTCTAAGGAAGTCTGCGGCATACTCGTCCACAGACTTGATCCCCTGCTGGAGCCTGATGAATTGCTCCCCCATCTCTTTCTGCGCCGTCGCAGGGAAGAAACGGCGGTAGAAACTCTTGGAGAAGGCGTCCCAAGTAACGGGCTTCTCCAAGCGGGCCTCCTCTGCAAGCCACCAAGTCCGCGCTATGTCTTTCAGCTGGATCTTAGCGACTTCAACTTGGCTCTCCTGCGGGACACGGGCTGCGTTCAGCAGGTCAGTCGTGTCCGTCAACCATTGTTCCGCCTCCAATGGCTTCTCACTCCCCGTGAATATCGCAGGCTGCAATCTCCTGAAATCCGAGACATTTCCCGGCTTCTGCTCCTTCGGGCTGCTAGCTCTTGCCTAAGGAGTTCGGTCTGCTGCTGCTGATTGTCCATCTGCTGTTTCTGGTTCCCCAGCATAGTCTGAATGATCTGCAGGACCTCAGCATTCTCTCCGCCTACGGGTCCATTCGGGACCTGCCCGACGTTGTTACGACCCGATCGCCTCTCCATATCGAATGCTAACTGGAATTGGAAACAATTGAAAGGAGTTTAGGATACGAAGGAATTGATTAATGAAGGAATCAGGAAGGACTCTATAACTTTGTACATTGTAATTGGCATAAGCAAATTACTAGAATTTGCCACTTATTGTACTTTAGGTTTGAGAGCCTAGGCTCTGATACCAACCTGTAACGCCCCGATCCTGGCGGATACGGACACGTCACTGCGACGTATATACGTAGGTCAGAACTGCCCCCACGGATATACGCTAAGCATAAAAGTACAATACAGAAACAGAGTATAACACAAAGCGTGGTATATTCATATGCCAACTAGAAAGTACAAATACAAAGTTATACAAGTTATGATAACTGTTACACTTTACAAGTGTTTTGTTTTCACAACCAAGTCCAAAAGAATATATACAAAGCTTTACACAAGGTGCTCACGTAAGAAATGGAGATGCGTGAGCCAAAATGAAGAGTACGGCACGAGGGAACTAGAAGAGCTGGTCAGCCTGCTCACTGAAGTATGCCTGATCTTCCGTGGAAGAATCCACTTCGTTCCAGGTCTCAGAATCTGAATATGCAAATCCAAGGAATCAAGACATATAATAATAACAAGCTGTGGCCAAGTGGCTAAAGGACATGTAAGTAAGATAGAACAATAATAGATATAAAGCATAAAAGACAAGTCCTAATGCAAGAGATCTACAAGTAATACCTTATTATTATTACTTGTCTTACTGTGATATCTAGGTATGTGTTTGAGTGTACATCCCACACACATACATCCATATCCTAGTAATACAAGGTTGTTATTGGAAATAGCGGTTGTATCGACGAACTATGTTTACAGTGGGTCCCGTGCTTGCCCGGGACCACGGTCAAGGGTATTCCGCTGCATGGAGACGGAAACAGCCGCGAGGCCTATCCATGAGGGACTTATGAATGCCCTTTATAATAATGAAGTAAGGAATAAGGGAGCCAGCTCTCCCCTCGGTCCCCTGGAGGCCCTCAGGTCAGACCGGAAACATGATTGTACAATATACCTAAAGCCACTGTAAACACGAACACATATCGATATCCGCATGTTTCCCCCCGACCCATGTATAAGTTGGTCCATTTTATGCAAAAAGTCGAGTGTATCATGCTTGGTATAAATGATGGCATGATAAAGTGGGGAGATACGTATCAATTAACAAGTTCTAACATGAAAATACATGATATCAAGTCATGAAGTAAAAGTGGTGATGTCCACCAAGTAACATGTCATGTGGTAGCAATTATGAAGCATAAACAAGATTAACATATCACATATGTATCAATGTAAGATCAAAATTTAAAACAGAAAAGGAAACAGAATTCTGGCCCAGGTTTAGCCTATCGGTCGACCTCCGGTCGACTGCCGGTCGACCGGGAATTGTGAAGGCGGTAGGGTGCCGGTCGACTGCCGGTCGACTGGCCAAAGTGCGTGAGCTCCAGGTCTGACCGGTCGAGTGCCGGTCGACTGACGGTCGACCGTACCAAATGCGTGAGCTCCAGGTCCCCTAAGCCGGTCGACTGGTTGGTGAACCGGTCGACCGCTAACTCAAATTTGTGCACGTTTGTGCATATCGGTCGACTGCCCCCCCTGGGCCGGTCGACCGGAGTTCTGAAATAGGCTGTGGTCTGTTCTGAAAAATCAGATTTTTGTGGTGGGTGTTTTGGATGGATAAAAATATGATTTTTATAACATAAAGTGACATGATCTATCAACACAAATATACTAGGAATATTACTAGTCTTGGTGAGTAAATATACTCACATCGAACGGTCGATTGGAATTTCTACGCGTTCCGAAAGAGCCGAATCACCAACTTGATTCTCGGCGATAACCTGGACGATCCCAAATCAACGAAGTGGTAGTTGCTTGAGATGGAAGAGAACACCTAGGGTTTGTTTTGGAGAAGGAGAGAGATTGTGTGAAGGTTGGTTTCTTGGTGAAGTGAAGAAGAAGAATAAAAATGTAAAGGATTTTGTTTAAATAGGGTTTGGATTTTGTAAAGGAAGTGTAAATAAATAAAAGAGAGGGGTTATTTGCAAAAGAGTGGGGATGAGGTGTTTCCCTTGGCCAATGGTGGCCGGCCATGGAGATGAAGAGTTAATGAGGGTATTAATGAGGAAGTGGGTGGGATTTTAGATATTTTGGAAGAGATATTTTGAGAATTTTGTTGGAAAGAAAAGAAGAAAGGAAAAAGAAAAAGGAAAAAGGAGAAGAAATTATAAAAAGAGAAGATATTTTCTCTAACTCGAAAGATTAAAATATTGAAAACACGGGTTCCCGGGTTAAAGTCACGTACACGGAAAACATTTCGGAAAATACCGAAATCGTCCGAATTTCAAGTATCTCGGAACGACTCCTAATTTTCACCAAAAATCTATCATAATATAAGAAGACTTAAAATGAAATCCTTTTTGAGAAATACCTTATAATTTTAATTATAAAAATCCCGGAACCAGTAATTTACCGACTCCGTAAGAATTTTCGTAAAATCGTAAAATTCTCAGAAAAAGGCTTTAGTTAAGAAAGATGATTCTCATTCATAAAGTCTAAAGGACTTTCTGGAAATTCCTAACAGTTTGGAAAATAAAAATCAGAAAATTGATCAGCGGCGTTGGTCGACACCGGTTTTGAAGAAATTCATTAATTCCAGAAAATTCCAGAAAATCACATAAAATCTAATATATTAGGAAATGATATTTGAAATTAAAATTGATTAAATACGGGAAGTAAAACGAAGAATACGAATGAAAAGCTGAATACGCAACAAGGTACGTATTCTGGAAACGGGGTATTACAGGTCAGGTCAACCCAATTACGTCTATCACTCAACCCCCAAGTCAACTCTAATCCAATTGAATCTACCTGACAAGTCCAAGATCACGTCCTTTTATAAGAATCTCCTATTTAATCAATCATCAATATTCGACTAAACTTTTACCTATTTTACCATCAATAAAAATAATCAAATCGACCGATAATGTCACCCAGATTTTCACTCATATAACTACCATCATGAACCAGTCAAATTCGTGATCTAAATCTGATTATCGTCTAAGTTACATCACCAATAGTTCCAATCCCAATCAAGATCTTGACTAAGGAGTGGGACATCCTCAGGCTACATAAAATCTAGAAATGTCTACTTCTAATACTCAACATCAACAAAACATCATTTGTACTCAAACGATATAATTTGTACATAAATCCAAATACGCACAATTATAAATCCAACTACATCAATCCTATCATAACTGTAACCCCCTGCTCCCCGGTGTACGTATTACCGTATCGGTACGCGATACGACGTACAAAATTGATTTGGCCTCCGTAATAGTCCGATTGAGTTGATTTCAATTTTAAAAATTATTTTTTAATATTTAAGATTTTTCAGAATTTTCTGGAATTTTCCTGGATTATTTTAGAAAATCTCCGTTGTCGGTGTCGACCGATACCGATAACCGGCCTGACGATTTTTCTTTCACAAACGGAGTTGAATTCTGAGAATCCGCTTTCACCGTGTGTCTTAGAATCACGTGAGCTACGTTCGGGTATTTTTGGGGATTTGTCAGAATTTATCGAAATCCGGGCAAACCGGTGTCGCCCGTATCGGCGAGACACTCCGGGATTTTTAATTTGTAAACCGGATCGAGTTTCTGTAAACCGTCTTCATCTTACGTCTCAGGATAATATTCTCTATTTTCTGTAATTTTTGGTACCGTTCGGAACTGGTCGAATTTCGGGCCAATTAAATAATATTAAAATATTAATTTTTTTAATTTTTCTTTTCTTTTCTTTTCCTTTCTCTTCTCCCTTTCTCTGGATCTTTCTCTTCCACCGCCTCTCTCCACCGACTTTCCCCCCTCTTAAATCCTCTCCCTCTCTCTCTTCTCCCCTAACTCTCTCTCTCTCTCTAACCTCTCTCTCTCTCTTCTCTTCTCTCTCTCTCTCTCGCGTCCAGACGGACCCGACTCGCCGCCGGTGGCCGGCGCGCCACCGGCATGCCCTGGCCACGCGTCGCAGGCGGCCCTGGCCGGCCGCCGCCGCGCCCCGGCCACGGCCGGCGCCGCCACCACCTTCCCTCTCTTTTCTTTTTCTTTTCTTTTCTTTTCTTTCTTCTTCTTCTTCTTCTTCTTCTTCACTGTGCTGCTACTTCTCCTTCTCTTTTCTCTCTTTTTCTCTCTCTATCTCTCTCTCCTCTCTCCCTCTCTCTCTGACCCACCGCCGGCGGCTAGACCCGCCGCCGGCGGGGCTTGAGCGCCGCCGGCCGGCGCTGGCCGGCCGGCCTGCGCAGGGGGCAGCAGCAGCAAGAGCTGCTGCTGCTATTCCTCTCTTGTATGGGTTTGGTTTTTACCCAAACCCATTAACCCAATTGGGTTTATTAAAAACCCCATACCCAATAATTCCTCCAACCCGACCAGTTAACCCTATAACCCATTTAACTTAAATTAACAGGTTTGGGTTGTGGATCTGGACCCGACCCGTTATGAGCCAACCCCGCATCCGAAACCCAATAAAGGTAATTTACAGAAAATCCCCTTGTACAATTCAATATTTGCATATAATATTTTATTTGCATATTTAACCCTATTTGTTATGATTTAGTCTTCGGGCGATATCAGGAGCATCCGGATTCCGATTTGGACGATTCTGGATCCGTTGCGATCATGGGAACGAGAGCTACAGTCCCATAACCAGTTTGTGAGTGTTTTTATTTTAAAAATTTTCTTTTTATCATATTGATTGAACTTGACTGTTTTATGTAAATAAGACATTACCGGTTAATAACTGATACTGAGTAAAAGATGAGTATAAATATTCTTTAGATCATAATATGGTGACCGTCATTACGAATAGGGATAGCTGATACTCGCTTAGCTATGCTCACCGGTACCTGCCTCACACTAGACAACGTTACTGCATGTATCCGTAATTGTTACCCAAACATTCTAGAACATTAGATACTCTACACCCAGTACATCACACATTACACGATATATTGTCATTCACGGATACACTAACACTGTTATTGACTGTTATAGAATTACTGCTATACGGATACACCAACACTACTATTGCATGTTATGGTTACTGTGACACGGATACCCTGTACATTATTAGGGGGACACGGATACACCAGTTCACTGGATACCATCATGTTAGATTGATATCCTCGTTACATGGACGCACTGCTCACTGTCAGGACATGCACGTGCACTGAGATAGTACACGGATAGATCACTGCACGGACTACCTCATTTCATGTTTACATATCCCTGCTACACATGCCTGCATTTCATGTTTACATATCACTGTTCCACATGCATGTCATGTTTCCCTGTGACACATGCTTATATATAGTTTCTCTATATTCTTGTCATATGGATCATCATGCCTATTACGTGTATTATTGTTTCATGTTCCCGTATTCATGATTAGACGATTGTTTCCTGTTACGGATATGAATATTGCTGATACTGGACATGCGAGCTGTTGATATGCGATATATGGGAAATCCCACATCTAGTGTTCCCGTTTCCCGGTATACTGTTCATGTTATCTTGTTCATGTGATATTGTTCTTGATTCCCGTTATATTGTTCTACGCTATCAACAAAGCTCTGGTCCAGTTATCATGTTACCCGTATCATGTACTGTATTCGTTCTTGTTACAGTGTATACTTGATATATCAGATCATAAAGATAACTCGGGTATGGGGGAAACTTGACGGTTGATTAGATCTTATCGGGTGATGTACTGGATCCATATTGTTTTCCCACTGCAGGGGACGGTAGGAGGGCTGCCTACCAATTGCTCCATGAGCTATTGTTACTTGATTATTGTTCCCCTCTTAGCGGAGGGCCCTGGTCTCAGCAGCCAGGGGTCTGATAAAGGCCGTGATCCCGGGTATGCACGGGATACATCCACCCGATAAGAACTCTTCGACCACGAGTTTCCAATTAACATAATAAAACAGTATACACAATAGTGACGTCAGGAACACTTGTTATTTGGTCACTCTCTCGTTTGGATAATGGTACCCGTAGGCCATGTCCGGATGAGTTCGACTGGAGTGCGGGCTCCAGTATGAACTGCCAGTGGTATGGGACACTAGAAGAGAATGATTAAAATATCAAGTGGTACTGATCGCTACTATTGTATAAATGACATGACTTTGACATGACCTGCCTGACCCATGTTTAGTTGTACTTGTTACTGTTCCTGATCATGTACTTGCTATCATGTTACATGTATACATTGATACTGTACCTGTTTTCTGTTACACTTTCTGTAGTGACCTATTACTCATGCACATGTATACTTTGTTACATTACCGGATACGTGTTACACTGTATGTAGTGGCATACTATGCATGTTCTGCATTGCATATATTTTATTGTTGCAGACATATGCCCATCTGCATGTTCACCTCTATCACGTCATCACTACCATGTACATGTCTATCACGTCACCACTATACAATCTTATGTATTATGTTAATAACACTGGATACGATTATAGACTTGACCCGATGATGACTGGTTAGGTAGTGATGGTATTAAAAGAGGACATGTTACTATATTTCTACTGCTTCATATATGCTTATTATATGGTATCACTTCTACAACATCATGTATTATATATATTCGTATCATGCTTGTATTATTATAGTATCTATTACTGCCTCCTTCATTTTACCACTCACTAGGTCGCTTTCTGACGACCCTGGGCTTGCGTGCCCAGATTGGAGAGCCGCATACCGTAGTATCTGGGAGTGCCATGGAGTCACATAGGAGATTCCTCATCGGGACCATTCATAGGTACCTTGAGCATTTATTTCTGTTATCTTCTTTGTTCCCATTTATCATATCTGTTATGATCTCTGACCCTCTTCTGCAGGTATTCTTGTACTTATCACATGCTGGACCCCAGGTATTTATGGAGGTTATTTATTGTACTGAGGCTTAACGTACGCGTGAGCGTGTTTACACCTCGCGTATGTACGTCGCCATAACGTCCCCGTACCTACGGGATCGGGGCGTTACAATAACATTATTCAAAATCCTCTGCAATAAATATAGGCCTCAAGCCAATTCCAACTCTCGCTAAGTCTAATTAAATTCTTATCTGAGTAGTCACCAAATAAATAATTATCAAATCTGATAAATACTCCACATAAAATATACATCTAATCACAGTCACTAACCAATCATCTCAAGATCACTCCCACAGACAGACCAACATACATCATAACTAGATCTGAATCCAAAAACAATAATCATATATACTTGAAGTGGTACAAGTCTAATATCTCAATATCAAATTACAAGGTTCATATACGTCTAATGCTCAAATATAAACTCGGCCAGTCAGTCAATAGATCAAATCAAGTCACAGTTTAAGGTATTCCAATACCAGGCCTAAGCCAACAACGACAAATTATCAACACATGAAATGACGCTGATAATTGCTCGAATTAATTACATATAAGGTGAATACTTACTGATGTCTCATGAAGGAATACAGGTGATCATACTGATAAAATATATTATACAAGCATATGAAATAATACGAACAGATGCACTAACATCTACAGGTAACAGTAAATAAAGAAAAACATAAGAACAAACACTCAAATGAAATGATGTAGTTTGAAACCGAATCGCCGTCTGGTCTTTACTGTATGAACTGATACAGATCTCCGGATTATCCCATAGGCCAGTCTTCAAATCACTAGTGTATCGGGTCCATAACGGGTACAAATCCGAATCGGGTCCGGGTCTTCTGTTACCGAGTTCGGATCGCACGAACGAATCCACATCGCTGTAATACGCAATCGAACACTCACTGATACACATACATACACTAACATACATATGCGTACACCCATGCACACACATGCGTACACCCATGCATACCTACGTATACAAGTATACACATATACACACCTACACACACACACACATATACATGCATACACTTACGTATAATAACACACACACACTCACTATACCCAACACACACGCGCGCACGCACGCGCGCAAATAAACTCACACATCTTAATGCACACATAATACATACATGCTAAAATAAATACCAACACACATTACACAAATACACACACACACACACATATTTACAATCATGCAAATTAATACACACACACACACACCCATTTACACCTAAGTCCAAACACACACAATCATATAAAAACACACACACACACACATTAATATATGTAATATATGTAAAGGGAAATAAATAGAAAGAGGGGGGAAATACTCACAGCTGAGGAAAAGGAGGCATGGTCATGGTTGATTCCGGCAACGAATACGGTGATGGCGGAAGCAGCGGAGGAGGTCGACGGGTTGTTGGAGTGCTCGCGGAGGAGCTCGGGGTGCCGCGGATGCTCACGAAACTCGTCGGAGAGAGGGGCAAGGCAATGGAGGAGAGGAGAGTAGCCACCGGGGGGTTGCGCTGTGGGTGATGTGGGAGGGGGGGTGGTCTTAGCTGCTGTGGAGTGTTCAGGCTCAGAGATGGGGAGGAGTCTCGGCCTTGATGGAGATCTGTAGGGGGGACAGTTATGGGGATGGAGTGGGTTGATGGAGAGGAGGGTCATACGGCCAATGGGAGGAGCTCCGGGCAGATGTGCGCTGCCGTGATGGGGTTGTGCACCATGGGGTTTGCAGGCCAGGGCACTGAAGTTGGCTATACCCGGTGTTCTGGTGGCTTCACGCGGGGAGGCATCTAAGGAAGAGGTCAGGCACGACCTGGGGTTGTGTAGGGGGGTTGCGTGGGGGATCTCAGCTAGGGCAGTGCAGCCTGGAGGGGGAGCACAGGTGGGGAGGTGTGTTATGGTTGTGGATCAGAGCGGAGGAGTTGCTATTGTGGCTGTTGGAGGGTGTACGTGACCCGGCCATGGCGATCAGCATGGAAAGGGATGTGCTGGACTGAGTTGCTGTGGTGCTCGGGCTGATGCCACGTGGAAAGATTTGCGGTGCCGCGGAGCTTGCGAGAGAGGGGGAAGATGCCATGGAGATGGAGTTGCGCACATGTGGATACAGAGGCATTGGTCACGGCCTGGGAAGAGTGGTGAAGGCTGGGCTCGACTGCTGGTGGTAGAAAGGAAGTGTGTTCGGCAAGGAGGAGAATGGAGATGGCCTGGGGAGATCATGCGTTGACTCGGCCATAGAGCTCAGCAGTAGTCCAGGACATGGGGCTCGGGAGATGGACTGCTAGGCGCTCGCTTGGCGTGAGAGTTGTGGGCGCAGTGAGAGGAGGAGTGGAGGACGTGGGAAAATGGGTGCAGGATGGGGGAGACGTGGGTGAAATTGGTGGGAAAAAGGTGAAGTAAAGTGATGTTTAATGTATTTGGTTTCCCCTTAAAATGCCAAGAAGGCATGGTGGTTGGTTCGTTCAAAGTCTTACTGGGGGTTGCAGGTTCAAAGCGTGTAACAATTAAAAGGGGTTTTTCTCTTCTTTTGATTTTTATTTTTATATGGGCATGTGGGCTTGGGCTTCAATTAGAAGAAAAATGAAATGAAAAGGAATATAGGAGTTTAGGCTTGCTTGGTTTAAATGAAGAGGAAGAAAATAAAATAATAATTGAAGTGATAACAACCACGACCATAATAATTAATAAAAATACATACTAATAGAAATTTAAAATAACTAATAATGATATTAAAAAATTCTTAACAATTAAAATAATAACTCTCCTTAAATAATAATTAATACAAGATACATGTACACAAATTAAAATATTATATATATATTTTTTAATTAAATCTTGTATTTCAAAAATAGAGATATTACATTCTACCCACCTTATAAAAATTTGGTCCTTGAAATTTTAATAAAGTAGGGAATGATAAAAGAATTCAAAATCAAGAGAGCAGATACAAGCTTTCATGTCACTTCTAGCGCCTCATGGATCCACCAAGCTTCCGCTGCACACTCGGATCTCTGCTACTAGCTTCAACATGGAGTAACCGGTTCCAAAAGATAAAATCAAAATAAAATTGATATGAAAGATAGAAATCAAGGAGAAAATTTCAGATCGCTCTAGAAGTAGATTGGAATCAGGAATATCAAAAGAATCACGTGATGGATTTCCAAGAGAGGATGGTCAATTCTCAAGTAGACTTAATATCATTGTGTGAATCCAATACGTATATTGCAGTGTCAATATAATTTGTTTCAAGTTATCGGTAAGAGTTAGGTCTTTTTTACTTCAAACTTGGCTCTGATACCAAGAAAATCCCGTCACGCCCCGCTTCCAAAGTACGTGAAAACAGAGTCGCGATGAGAGTCAGCGACATATATACGTAAGGAAAAATACCCCACGTATACACGCTAAGCTTAAAGTAACCTAAACAAGTTATATAATTACCATAAAGAATCGACAACACTGCAATAATACATATAAAGTTTACACATGATCTCAAATGAAATAAGATAGAATAGAAGCTAAGTCTGATATAAAAGAATCAAAGAATAATAGTAGGGATAAGAAAGTAGGAATACCAGAAATCAAATAGAGAGAACTCAGGGTTCCTCGTAACATGTACGGTCTCATCTAAACCTAATCAAATAAATAAAATATCCATATCTGGATGTGCAAATCTAGGGAGTCAGAACTCCTAGTGAATGTGTAAGAATAAAAGGGAAAGTGCAGGTGCATATAAATGTGAGCAAACTATAAAACATATATATTGGAATAAAACAGAAGTAACATATAAGACATGAATAAAAAGTAATAAAGTCAGTCAATACAAAATCAGATGTTTAATCAGGTGTCTGGTGTACAGTCAGGTATCTATCACAGTCTATAAATTTGATAGATAAAGTTAGTCAGTGCTATAGTCAGATATACATTAGGTCATTAGTATAATCAGATATTTACAATCAGTCATATATATCAAGTTCAGTTTATGTCAATGTAAGATTTCAGTTTTGTTATTAATTATGTCAGCGGACACCAATTGCCACATGCAGAAGACGCATCCCATACTACGCCCACCACACGTGTCAATTAGGGTCCTAAGTTATTGAAGGTGATTAGTTGGAGATATTGTCCATGCTTTAGGTGGGTCTCATACATACTCGGGACCACGACCCTAAATGCCTGACGCTGAACCAGGCCCGTACCGCTAGGTACTCAATAGCAGTAATAGTAGTAGTATCAGATGGATGCTAGTCATCCCCGGAACTCTGCAGTGAAACTCTCATTTCGGCTGCGCAACCTGTATCCTAGGTCCACCCAAAATATAGACGTTGTCTCCTCCATCAATTTTCCCAATCCCAATGTAAGTTGTCTTTTACATTATTATTTAATTCAGTTTAATCAGTCAATATCCATGTTACCTTGAATACTATCCATGTTACCATGAATACTGGGACGATGCGGTAACAGTAACAGTATAGTAACAGTATAATCGTATAAGCGATGAACAGTAACAACAACAGTGATAGTAACAGTAACCGTGCATACAATGAATAGAGTTGCATCGAGTGTTACGGTCTAATAATACTTTCTTAGTAACTGTTAGTAAGATGAATAATTACAGTTACAAGTCTAGACACTGATCCTCAAGTCATCGATATATCTGAATCTCAATAATTGAAATAACTACATGTTCGATATATCTAATCAAATCCTCACCCTCCAATCAGATCAAGATCATCAGACTCTCACTCTATCAGGTCAATCACAAGATCCTAAAACTCAAGTAACATATCAAGTATATGTATCTCTAAAATCCACCAGGTTAGGTCAACCCAATCAACATCTATTCCTCAACCCTCAAGTCAACTCTAATCCAATTTAGTAGACTTGACAAGTCCAAGATCCTGTCCTTTTAATAAGAATCTCTAATTTAATCAATCATTAATATCCGACTAAACTTTTACCTATTTTACTATTAATAAGAATAATCAAATCGACTGATAATGTCACTCAGATATCCACTCATATAACTAACATCATGAACCAGTCAAATTCGAGATCTAAATCTGATTATCATCTAAGTTACATCTCCAATAGTTTAAATCTCAATCAAAATCATAACTAGAGAGTGGGACATTCTCAAGCTACATGAAATCTACAAATGTCTACTTTTAATACTCAACATCAACAAAATATCATATGTACTCGAACAATATAATCTGTACATAACTCCAAATACTCATAATTATAAATCCAACTACATCAATCCTATCATAACATTATTCAAAATCTTCTGTAATAAATATAAGCCTCAAGCAAATTCCAATTCTCGCTAACTCCAATTAAATTCTTATATGAGTAGTCACCAAATAAATAATTATCAAATCTGATAAATACTCCACATAAAATATATATCTAATCACAGTCACTAACCAATCATCTCAAGATCAATCCCACAGACAAACCAACGTACATTATAAGTAGATCCGAATCCAAAAACGGTAATCATCTATACATGAAGTGGTACAAGTCTAATATCTCAATATCAAAAAACAAGGTTCATATATGTCGATGCTCAAATATAAACTCAGTCAGTCAGTTAATAGATCAAATCAAGTCACAGTCTAAGGTATTCTAATACTAGGCCTAAGCCAACAACAACAAATTACCAACTCATGAAATGACGTTGATAATCGCTCGAATTAATTACATAAATAAGGTGAATACTCATTGATGTCTCATGAAGGAATACATGTGATCATATTGGTAAAATTTATTATACAATCATATGAAATATACGAATAGATACACTAACATCTACATGTAACAGTAAATAAAGAAAAACATAAAAACAAATACTCACATTAAATGACACATTTTTGGAACCGAATCGTCGTCTGGTCTTCACTGCATGAACCAGTATAGATCTCTGGATCATCTCATAGGTCAGTCTTTGAATCACTAGTGTATCGGGTCCATAACGGGTACAAATACGGATCGAGTCCAGTCTTCTGTTACCGAGTTCGAATCACACGAACGAATCCACATCGCCGTAACACGCAACCAAACACTCACTGATACACATACACACCCTAACATACATACGCGTGCACCCATGCACACACATGTGTACACCCAAGCATACATACGTAAACAAGTATACACATACACACACCTATATACATACATACATACACACGCACATACATACATACATTCACTTACGTATAATAACACACACACACACACACTCACCTATACCCATCACACACACACACACATATACATGCAAACAAACTCACGCATCTTAATGCACACATAATACATACATACTAAATAAATACCAACACACATTAACATAAACACATACACTTATATATATTCACAATCATGCAAATTAATACACACACAAACACACCCATCAACACCTAAGCCCAAACACACACAGTCATGTAAAAACACACACATTAATATATGAAATATATGTAAAGGGAAAGAAATAGAAAGAGGGGGGAATACTCACAGCTAAGAAAAAGGAGGTACGGTCACGGTTGATTCAGGCAATGAATACGGTGATGGCAGAAGCCGCGGAGGAGGTCGACAGATTGCCGGAGTGCTCGCAGAGGAGCTCGGGGTGCCGCGGATGCTCACGAAATCGCCAGAGAGAGGGGCAAGGTAATGGAGGAGAGGAGAGTAGCATGTAGGGGGGTTTGCGCTATGGGTGATGTGTGTGGGGGGGGGGGGGTCTTAGCTGCTATGGAGTGTCTAGGCTCGGAGATGGGGAGGAGTTTCGGCCTTGATGGAGATCTGCAGGGGAGACGGTCATGGGGCTGGAGTGGGTTAATGGAGAGGAGGGTCTCACGGCCAATGGGAGGAGCTCCGGGCGGATGTGCGCTGCCATGATGAGGCTGTGCGCCAAGGGTTTGCAGGCCAGGGGGCTGTGGTGCTTGGATTGTTGCCATTTAGAGAGATTTGTGGCGCCGTAGAGCTTGCCAGAGAGGGGGAAGATACCATGAAGATGGAGTTGGCGCACATGTGGATGCAGAGACATGAATCACGACCTGAGAAGATTGGTGAGGGCTGGGCTCTGGTGCTTGTAGCAGAAAGGAAGTGTGCTCAACAAAGAAGGAGAATGGAGATGGCCTGGGGAGATCGCATGTTGACTCGACCATGGAGCGCGGCAGCAGGCCAGGCCATGAGGCTTGAGAGATGGGCTGCTAGGTGCTCGCGTGACATGGGAGTCGTGGGCGCAGTGAGAGGAGTGTAGGACATGGGGAAACGGGTGCAGGATGGGGGAGACATGAGTGAAATTGGTGGGAAAAAGGTGAAGTAAAGTGATGTTTAAATATATTTGGTTCTCCCCTTAACAAATGCCAAGAAGGCATGGTGGTTATTTCTTTCAAATTCTTGCTGGGGATTGCGGGTTCAAAGCCTGTAACAATTAAAAAGGTTTTTTTTCTTTTTTTTTTATTTGGGCATGTGGGCTTGGGCTCCAATTAGAAGAAAAATGAAAAGAAAAGGAATATAAGGGGTAACATAATAATTGAAGTGATAACAACTACAACCATAATAATTAATAATAATTACATACTAATAGAAATTTAAAATAACTAATACTGATATTAGAATTCTTAACAATTAAAATAATAACTCTCCCTAAATAATAATTAACACAAGATACATGTACACAAATTAAAATATTATATATATATATTTTAATTAAATCTTGTATTTCAAAAATAGAAATATTACAAGAGTCTTTAGAGGCTACATATTTTAAATGTCCTTGACTTTGTCGGGGTCAAGATGAATTCCCTTGGACATGACGATGAATCCAAGGAATTTGCCGCCTGATACTCCTAAGAATGACTTTGTCGGGTTCATTTGTTGCTGATAAGCCCGCATGATGTCTAGCACCATTCTTATGTCGTGGAGGTGGCCGTCTTTGCTACGACTTTTGATCACAATGTGTCGATATAACATTCCACAATCTCCCGTAGATGATCACAGAAAATCATGCTTATTGCATATTGGTAGGTTGCACCTGCGTTCTTGAAATGGAATGGCATCACCGTGTCATAGTATACCCCAACGGTGTTCGTAATGACATATGCTTTTCATCATCTAGGCACATCTTGATTTGATTATACCATGAAAAGCCATCCATAAAGGATATCCTGTTGAAGCCACATGTGTTGTCAATCATAATGTCAGTGATATTGTAATACCCCGTTTCCAGAATACGTACTTAGTTGCGTATTCAGCTTTTCGATCGTATTTTTCGATATACTTCCTGTATTTGACCGATTTCAATTTCAAATATCATTTTCCAATATATTAGATTTTATATGATTTTCTGGATTTTTCCTGAATTTAAATGAATTTCTTCAAAACCGGTGACGACCAGTGTCACTGATCGATTCCCGAATTTTTATTTTCCAAATAGTTAGGAATTTCTAGAAAGTCCTTTAGGCTTTATTTCTTAGAATCCTGTTTTCTATCTAAATACTTTTTCTGAGAATTTTATGAATTTATGAAAATTCTAACGGAGTCGGTAGATAACTGATTCCGGGATTTTTAGTTTTAAAACTATAAAGTGTTTCTTAAAAGGATTTCACTATTAGCCTTCATATATTATTATTGATTTTTGGTGAAATTGTCGAGTCGTTCCGAGATACTTGAATTTCGGACGATTTCGGTATTTCCGAAATGTTTTCCGTATCCTCAACTTAAACCCGGGAACTTGTCTTTTCATTATTTTATATTCTAAGTCCAAGAGTAAATATCTTCCTTTATAAATTTCTTTCCATTTTTCCTTTTCCTTTATTCCTCTTTCTCCACAACCACAAACTTTTCCCATTTTTCCAAAAATTCAAATCTCTTCCAAAATTCCAACTCCACATAATCTCACCAACCCCCTCATTTAATGCACCTCTCTCTCTCTCTCCCATGGCCGGCCAAGTGGCCAAGAGGAGGGACACCCATCCCTCTCCTATTTTGCAATAAACCCCCTCACATTTACATTATTTACATCTCCTTTACAAAATCAAATCCTATATAAGTTTTCCTTTACATTCTTTTACTCTTTTTTCACTTCACCAAGAAATAACCTTCACTATTTCCTTCTCCATCTCAAACCCTAACTCCAAACCACCTCAAAGTCTTCATCTTCTTCTCAAGCAACTACAACCCTTGGATTTGGATTGCATATCTCTTCATCGGAAGTATCGCCAAAGACCTAGTTGGTGATATTGTCGTCAACGATCATTCGGAACTCGTAGAAGCTTCACATAACCTTTCCTTGTGAGTATATTTACTCACCAAGACTTGTAAACCCCTTTGTATACATGTGTTGACAAATAATGTACACTTGTGCCATAAAAATCCCATTTTTAGACCATCAAGAACAACCACTAGAAAATCTGTTCCGTTACTGTTTTTCCCACGATTAGTCGACTTAACCTAGGGACCAGTCGACTAACCCACCTTAGTTGAAACTTAACCTTTTCTGATTTCACAGTTTTAGTCGACTAAGCCATATTACCAGTCGACTAGACCCCCCTAGTCGACTACATTTTTAACCTAGTCGACTAATCTTTCCCTGGACCAGAAAACACCAACTCTCGGCTCCAGTCGACTTATCCTAACTATTAGTCGACTTAGAACCTCTAGTCGACTACCCATTCCTCCCTAGTCGACTACTGTTTCCTGAAATAAAACACCAACTCTCTGTATCACAGATTCAGTCGACTTAAGTATCTGTTAGTCGACTTATAATCATTGTTAGTCGACTAACCTTTCCACCCAGTCGACTAACTTTTCCTGAAACCAGAATTCTAACTCTCTGGAACCCAGCTTTAGTCGACTAATCCAGACTGTTAGTCGACTAGAGACCACTATTAGTCGACTAACTCCTCCACCTAGTCGACTAATTCTGGCTATTTGTTATAGTTGATTCCTTTTCTGAATTTGGATCTTATCATTGGTACATATGTCACATATTGTTCTTGTTTATACTTCATGACTGGTCTTACATGACATGTTACTTGATGGACATTACTTCTTGTTACTTTATGACTTATTATTGTATAGTCTCATTCCATAACTTGTTAAGAAATGGATATCACCACTTATCATGCCATCACTTGAACCAAGCATGATGCACTTGACTTTTGTATAAAATGGACCAACTTACACATGGGTCGGGGGAAACAAGCGGATATCGATATGTGTTCGTGTTTACAGTGGCATTAGGTATATTGTACAATTATATTTCCGGTCTGACCTGAGGGCCTCCAGGGGACCGAGGGGAGTGCTTGCTCCCTCTTCCTGATACAGTCATGACAAAGGGCATACATAAGTCCCTCCTGATAGGCCTTGCGGCTGGTTCCGTCATCAAGCAACGGAACACCCTGGACCGTGGTCCCGGGCATGCACGGGACCCACTGTAAATATAGTTCGTCGATACAACCGCTGTTTCCAATAACAACCTTGCTTTACTAGGATATGGATCTATGTGCTCTGGGACGCTGGGTCACATAGTTAGATATCACAGTAAGACAAGTAATAATAATAAGACGTTAACTGTAGATTCATTGTATTAGGATTTTATCTCTTCATGTTTTTCGTACTTGTTAGTTGATATTCCTTATAACTGTTTCATCTTTCCTTATTCATGTTCCTTAGCCACTTGGCTATAGTTTGTTTATTGTTATGTGTCTTGACTCCTTGGATTTGCACATTCAGATTCCGAAGCTTGGAACGAAGTGGAGCCATCCACAGAGGACCAAGCTTACCTTAGTGAGCAGGCGGACTAGTTCCAGTCCCCTCGTGCCAGACTTACCTTTTGACTCACGAGATCTCCTTTCTACTTGTGAGCTTTTTGTATACATATTTGTATATATTTCTTTTGGACTTGGTTATGATGTAATACACATGTAATGTGTAATACTTTATAATATCCTGTGATAACTTTGTACGTGTACTTCTTGTGTTGGCATTTGTATGAATACCACGCTTTGTCGTGTACTCTGATCCTTGTTGTACTTTTATGCTTAGCGTATATACGTGGGGGCAATTGATGACCTACGTATATACGTCGCAGTGACGTCCCCGTATCTGTGGGATCGGGGCGTTACAGGTTGGTATCAGAGCTTAGGCTCTCAAACCTAAAGTACAATCAAGCAGCAAATTACTGAAATTGCTAATGCCAACTACAATATACAAAGTTATTAAGTCCTTCTTGATTCCTTCCTCGATTCATTCCCTTGTATCCTAAACTCCTTCCAATTGTTTTCAAATTCCAGTTTTCTATTCCTAACTCGGTATGGAGCGAAGGACGGGCCGTAACCACTCGGGGCAAGCGTCGAATGGACCCACGGGAGAGAATGTGGATATTTTGAGGGTCATTCAGACCATGATGGAGAACCAGCAGCAGCAGACGGAGCTTCTCCGACAAGAGTTGACAGCTCCAAAAGAGCAGAGGCCGGGGAACATTTCAGATTTCAGAAGGTTGCAGCCAGCCATATTCACGGGTGAAGAGAAACCCCTGGATGCTGAACAATGGCTGACAGACACCACAGATCTGCTGAATGCAGCCAGGGTACCAAAGGAGAACCAAGTTGAGGTCGCCAAGATTCAGTTGAAAGATGTAGCCAGAACTTGGTGGCTCGCTGAGGAGGCCAGATTGGAGAAGCCTGTCACCTGGGACACGTTCTCCAAGAGTTTCTACAGCAAATTCTTCCCTGCTACTGCTCAGAAGGACATGGAGGAGCAGTTCATCAGACTCCAGCAGTGGAACAAGTCCGTGGATGAGTATGCTGCGGAATTTCTTAGACTTAGCCGCTTCGCGTCGTACATGGTAATGGATGAGGAGAAGCGAGCAAGCAGATTCCAGCAGGGCCTGCAGATGGACATACAGGTCTTCTTGATGCCCCAGCAATTGAAGACTTATTCAGAGGTTCTCACCATAGCTCGAGAGGTGGAGCGTGGGTTAGAGAAGAAGCAAGAGAACCAGATGAGGAACCAGGCCATGAAGAGGCCGTTTGTACCAATGGGAAGAGGAGGCCCATACAGAGCAGCGAAGGTTCAGGCCAGGCAACCATTCAGACCAGTTCCTTACCAGATGGTTCGACCAGGTCCTATCTGCAACTTTTGCCAGAAACCAGGGCATTCTCAGCAGAATTGCCGTAGGGCAAATGGATGGTGTTTGGTGTGTGGATCTCGAGATCATTCCATTGAAGCTTGTCCACACAGGAGAATGGGGATAGCCAATCAGACCTTGCCAGCACTTCAGGGACCCAATGGACAGAGGGCACTTCCAGGGCCACTTGGGCAGAGGAATCAGGGACCAGTGATGAGGAGAGCTCTTCCCCTTCCTCCACAGCATGTTGTTCGCCCAGTCCAGAGAGGAGCTAGGACTGCAGCAGGGCGTGGTAGAGGTCAGGCTTACAATCTGACTGCAGAAGAGGCTGAGGCTTCAGAGGAGGTGATAACAGGTAACATCAGAGTTTATTCAAAACCTGTTCTCGCTCTCTTCGATTCAGGTGCATCCCATTGTTATATCTCAGACCATTTTGTGGCTTTGCATTCTATACCTGTTAGATCTTTAGACCACAAATGGGAGATTAGTACAGGGAATGGGGTAGTCATAACTTCTAGAGTCTGTACTGATTGTCCGGTAGAACTTTGTGATAAGACCTTGGCCATAGATATGCTCGTACTAGATACCAAAGGG
The DNA here is from genome assembly GCA_038442645.1 of Agave tequilana. NCBI lineage: Eukaryota > Viridiplantae > Streptophyta > Magnoliopsida > Asparagales > Asparagaceae > Agave > Agave tequilana. The sequence goes on from JAVJIF010009760.1 coordinate 40,021, forward strand.
TACGACGTAATCTTAGGCATGACCTGGCTCAGTCAGTACTATGCAGTGATTGACTGTAGGGAGAAGAAGATTAATTTCAGAATCCCTCATCAACCGGAGTTCCAATTCAGTGGAGAAGTGAAGTCTACCAAGGGAAAGACTCGGATGACTACTTCGGAGGTTCAGAAGCAGAAGGTACCGGTGTGGGATGAATTCAGGAGTGTTTGCTGAGATCTCAGGACTGCCACCTGACAGGGTGATCGAGTTCTCCATTGACACAGTTCCAGGAGCAGCTCCTATATCCAAGGCTCCGTACAGGATGGCACCGACAGAGTTAGAGATTCTGAAGAAGCAACTGCAGGAATACTCAGACAAAGGATTGATTAGACCAAGTACTTCACCATGGGGAGCTCCAGTACTATTGGCGAACAAGAAAGATGGTGGTAAGAGACTTTGTATTGATTATAGGGAATTGAACAAGGTAACCATCAAGAATAAGTATCCCTTGCCCAGGATTGATGATCTGTTTGATCAGCTTCATGGAGCCCGTGTATTCTCTAAATTGGATTTACAATCGGGTTACCATCAGCTGAGGGTGAAGAAAGAGGATATCCAGAAGACGGCATTCAGGACCCGTTATGGCCACTATGAGTTTCTAGTTATGCCTTTCGGAGTCACCAATGCCCCTTCAGTTTTCATGGATTTGATGAACCGAGTGTTCTCGCCCTATCTGGATCAGTTCGTTGTTGTTTTCATAGATGACATTTTGATCTATTCAAAGAACAACAGGGAGCATGCAGAACACTTGAGGATTGTGTTGCAGACTCTCCAGCAGGAGCAGCTTCATGCCAAGAGGAGCAAGTGTGAGTTCTGGTTGGACAGCATAGCCTTCCTTGGACACATGGTTTCAGCAGAAGGAATTTCAGTTGATCCCAGCAAAATCCAGGCAGTGAGAGATTGGCCGATTCCGAGGACGGTGACTGAGATTAAGAGTTTTCTTGGACTAGCCGGATATTACAGACGCTTTGTCCAGGATTTCTCTAGGATTGCAGCCCCGTTGACCAAGCTCACCAGGAAAGGAGAAAGGTACATATGGACAGAGGAGTGTACTGCAGCCTTTGAGCAATTGAAGCAGAGGCTCATTTCAGCCCCAATCTTGAAGACTCCCTCAGGGAGAGGAGGGATGGTCATATTCAGTGATGCATCAGGAAAAGGCCTGGGATGTGTACTTATGCAACATGATCATGTTATAGCATATGCATCTAGGCAACTGAAGACTCATGAACGGAATTACCCAACTCATGACTTGGAGCTAGCAGCTGTTATCTTTGCCTTGAAGATTTGGAGGCATTATCTTCTGGGAGATAAAGTGTTGATATATACAGATCATAAGAGTCTCAAGTATATCTTCTCACAGAAAGAGTTGAATATGAGGCAGAGGAGATGGCTGGAGCTGATGGCGGACTATGATATTGACTTTCAATATCATCCAGGCAAGGTCAATACAGTTCCAGATGCACTGAGCAGGATGCCAGAGAATAGAGTGCTTGTTCAGCTCACTCAGCAGAAGGAGTTGATTCAGGACTTTATCAGATTGGACTTGATGATAGTTCGAGGAACTGAGAAGGCAGGACAGTTCATGACTTTGCAGATCCAGTCAGCATTGATAGATGAGATCAAGGAAGCTCAAAAGGAAGACCCCAGATTGCAGCAATTCAGAGCTCAGGTAGAGGCTGGATTGAGGACTGATATCTGTATTCATCCGGATGGCGCCTTATACTTTGGTAGCAGGATTTGTGTTCCCCAAGGAGAAGTTCGACAGAAGATCCTAGCAGAAGCTCACAGTTCAGCCTATTCCATACACCCAGGGGGAACCAAGATGTATCAGGACATCAAGAAGCAGTTTTGGTGGAATGCTATGAAGAGGGAGATAGCTCAGTTTGTAGCCAAATGCTTGGTCTGCCAGCAGATAAAGATAGAGCATCAGAGGTCAGCTGGACTTCTACATCCTTTACCAATACCCGAATGGAAGTGGGAGCACATCACCATGGATTTTGTCACGGCATTGCCTCGCAGTCCCAAAGGTAATAATGCTGTGTGGGTAATCATTGACCGTCTCACCAAGTCAGCTCACTTCATACCATTTCGGGTAGGTCAGACAACAGAGGTTCTGGCAGACAAGTACATGAAGGAGATAGTTCGTCTTCATGGGGTTCCAGTCAGTATTGTTTCAGACAGAGACACCAGATTTAGATCTCATTTCTGGGAAAGTCTCCAAGAAAGTTTGGGAACTCGTCTGAAATTCAGTACATCATATCATCCTCAGACAGACGGACAATCTGAAAGGACTATCCAGATCCTTGAAGATATGCTAAGGGCCTGCATGATTGAGTTTAAGGGATCTTGGGAAGATCATCTTCACTTGGCTGAGTTTTCTTATAACAACAGTTATCAGGCAAGTATCAAGATGGCACCTTTTGAGGCACTGTATGGAAAAAAGTGCAGATCACCGATTTGTTGGGATGAAGTCGGTGAGAGGAGACTATTGGGGCCAGAGATCCTGATTCAGACAACAGAGAAAGTCAGAGTCATCAGAGATCGCCTCAGGGCAGCTCAGAGTCGGCAGAAGAGTTGGGCAGATTCGCAGAGAAGGCCATTGGAGTTCCAGGCAGGAGATCATGTGTTCTTGAAGATATCACCTACCAAGGGAGTAATCCGGTTCGGTCTTCGTGGAAAGCTGAGTCCGAGATATATCGGCCCATTCGAGATTTTGGAGCGAGTGGGGGATGTGTCTTACAGATTGGCCTTACCTCCATCTTTGGACGGAGTGCACAATGTTTTCCACGTATCTCAGTTGAGGAAGTATGTCAAGGATGATAGTCATATTTTGGATCATTCCGAACTGGAACTGCAGCCAGATTTATCATATCAGGAACAGCCGATGGCCATTCTGGACAGAAGTGTGAAGACACTGAAGAACAAGGCTATACCATTAGTGTTGGTGTCTTGGAACAGACATGCGCCAGGAGAGGCCACTTGGGAACGAGAGGATGTTATCCGAGAGCGTTATCCTCAACTCTTCACATCTTGAATGGTAAGACTCTTTCCTTCTATTCTTCTCTACCGTTATCTTCCATCTTATCCTTCTCTATCTGTTACTTTTCCTGTTACCTTTCACCTTATGAAATTTCGAGGACGAAATTTTGTAAGGTGGATGGATTGTAATACCCCGTTTCCAGAATACGTACTTAGTTGCGTATTCAGCTTTTCGATCGTATTTTTCGATATACTTCCTGTATTTGACCGATTTCAATTTCAAATATCATTTTCCAATATATTAGATTTTATATGATTTTCTGGATTTTTCCTGAATTTAAATGAATTTCTTCAAAACCGGTGTCGACTAGTGTCACTGATCGATTCCCGAATTTTTATTTTCCAAACAGTTAGGAATTTCTAGAAAGTCCTTTAGGCTTTATTTCTTAGAATCATGTTTTCTATCTAAATACTTTTTCTGAGAATTTTATGAATTTATGAAAATTCTAACGGAGTCGGTAGATAACTGATTCCGGGATTTTTAGTTTTAAAACTATAAAGTGTTTCTTAAAAAGGATTTCACTATTAGCCTTCATATATTATTATTGATTTTTGGTGAAATTGTCGAGTCGTTCCGAGATACTTGAATTTCGGACGATTTCGGTATTTCCGAAATGTTTTCCGTATCCTCAACTTAAACCCGGGAACTTGTCTTTTCATTATTTTATATTCTAAGTCCAAGAGTAAATATCTTCCTTTATAAATTTCTTTCCATTTTTCCTTTTCCTTTATTCCTCTTTCTCCACAACCACAAACTTTTCCCATTTTTCCAAAAATTCAAATCTCTTCCAAAATTCCAACTCCACATAATCTCACCAACCCCCTCATTTAATGCACCTCTCTCTCTCTCTCTCTCTCCCATGGCCGGCCAAGTGGCCAAGAGGAGGGACACCCATCCCCTCTCCTATTTTGCAATAAACCCCCTCACATTTACATTATTTACATCTCCTTTACAAAAATCAAATCCTATATAAGTTTCCTTTACATTCTTTTACTCTTTTTTCACTTCACCAAGAAAATAACCTTCACCATTTCCTTCTCCATCTCAAACCCTAACTCCAAACCACCTCAAAGTCTTCATCTTCTTCTCAAGCAACTACAACCCTTGGATTTGGATTGCATATCTCTTCATCGGAAGTATCGCCAAAGACCTAGTTGGTGATATTGTCGTCAACGATCATTCGGAACTCGTAGAAGCTTCACATAACCTTTCCTTGTGAGTATATTTACTCACCAAGACTTGTAAACCCCTTTGTATACATGTGTTGACAAATAATGTACACTTGTGCCATAAAAATCCCATTTTTAGACCATCAAGAACAACCACTAGAAAATCTGTTCCGTTACTGTTTTTCCCACGATTAGTCGACTTAACCTAGGGACCAGTCGACTAACCCACCTTAGTTGAAACTTAACCTTTTCTGATTTCACAGTTTTAGTCGACTAAGCCAAATTACCAGTCGACTAGACCCCCCTAGTCGACTACATTTTTAACCTAGTCGACTAATCTTTCCCTGGACCAGAAAACACCAACTCTCGGCTCCAGTCGACTTATCCTAACTATTAGTCGACTTAGAACCTCTAGTCGACTACCCATTCCTCCCTAGTCGACTACTGTTTCCTGAAATAAAACACCAACTCTCTGTATCACAGATTCAGTCGACTTAAGTATCTGTTAGTCGACTTATAATCATTGTTAGTCGACTAACCTTTCCACCCAGTCGACTAACTTTTCCTGAAACCAGAATTCTAACTCTCTGGAACCCAGCTTTAGTCGACTAATCCAGACTGTTAGTCGACTAGAGACCACTATTAGTCGACTAACTCCTCCACCTAGTCGACTAATTCTGGCTATTTGTTATAGTTGATTCCTTTTCTGAATTTGGATCTTATCATTGGTACATATGTCACATATTGTTCTTGTTTACTTCATGACTGGTCTTACATGACATGTTACTTGATGGACATTACTTCTTGTTACTTTATGACTTATTATTGTATAGTCTCATTCCATAACTTGTTAAGAAATGGATATCACCACTTATCATGCCATCACTTGAACCAAGCATGATGCACTTGACTTTTGTATAAAATGGACCAACTTACACATGGGTCGGGGGAAACAAGCGGATATCGATATGTGTTCGTGTTTACAGTGGCATTAGGTATATTGTACAATTATATTTCCGGTCTGACCTGAGGGCCTCCAGGGGACCGAGGGGAGTGCTTGCTCCCTCTTCCTGATACAGTCATGACAAAGGGCATACATAAGTCCCTCCTGATAGGCCTTGCGGCTGGTTCCGTCATCAAGCAACGGAACACCCTGGACCGTGGTCCCGGGCATGCACGGGACCCACTGTAAATATAGTTCGTCGATACAACCGCTGTTTCCAATAACAACCTTGCTTTACTAGGATATGGATCTATGTGCTCTGGGACGCTGGGTCACATAGTTAGATATCACAGTAAGACAAGTAATAATAATAAGACGTTAACTGTAAATTCATTGTATTAGGATTTTATCTCTTCATGTTTTTCGTACTTGTTAGTTGATATTCCTTATAACTGTTTCATCTTTCCTTATTCATGTTCCTTAGCCACTTGGCTATAGTTTGTTTATTGTTATGTGTCTTGACTCCTTGGATTTGCACATTCAGATTCCGAAGCTTGGAACGAAGTGGAGCCATCCACAGAGGACCAAGCTTACCTTAGTGAGCAGGCGGACTAGTTCCAGTCCCCTCGTGCCAGACTTACCTTTTGACTCACGAGATCTCCTTTCTACTTGTGAGCTTTTTGTATACATATTTGTATATATTTCTTTTGGACTTGGTTATGATGTAATACACATGTAATGTGTAATACTTTATAATATCCTGTGATAACTTTGTACGTGTACTTCTTGTGTTGGCATTTGTATGAATACCACGCTTTGTCGTGTACTCTGATCCTTGTTGTACTTTTATGCTTAGCGTATATACGTGGGGCAATTGATGACCTACGTATATACGTCGCAGTGACGTCCCCGTATCTGTGGGATCGGGGCGTTACAGATATGCAATGAAAATTCATCCCTGGAACAGGTTGAAGTCAGTGCAGACTCTGATCTTGTTGTTCTTTTTAAGAACGGGCACAATGTAGCAACCCAGTCTGGGTGTTGTCCCTCTCAAATGAAGCCACATTCAATGAGTTTGTGAATTTTGATTTCATTGCCGCCATAATGTGGGGTCAAAACTGTCATCATTGTTGCTTAACCGGTTCAGTGTCCGATTTAATGTTGAAACGATGCATAGCTACCTAAGGGTTAAGACCAAGCATGTCTTCATAGCTCCAAGCAAAGACGTCTATATATTCTCGCATGAGAGATATAAGGTTTTGTTTCTCTGCCGGTGACAAACTTTCAATTATGGAGATGAACTTCGGGTGTGTTTGATCACCCACATCGACTTGGATACTTTATCCTCGATAGGAGGCTTACGTTGCTTGAAATGTTTCTCCTATCAAAGATCCAGTTGTTGAGCCTATGGATCAGTATCGAATGGCTCAATGTCTTCGTCTTGCTCCATCTAACTAATTGATGTTATGTTAGCGAAGAGATTTTTGAAGACAACCCTACACTAACATCAGATTCCTAGTCCGCTAAGTTTGAGGAATAATATGGTAATGATTTTGCGAACTCTGATTCAGATTGAGTGGATGAAGTGATATATCCCAACCCCCTACGTGTCTGACCATAGTAGTTGGCAAGCTTTCCTTTTAGCATGAAAGGTTGCAAAGGGATGCGCCAACCTTTCTCAAAATTCAAGCCTTCACTACGACGTAAGTCATATCCCATTTTCTTCATTACACGGTGTGTTGACCGTGCATAAGGAAAGAATTGTGGAGGTTCGAGATCTTCATCTGAGACATTGGATATAGCAATCTGATGTCAGACTCCGCCAAAGATAATTGGCGATTGGTTCTTATTTGAAGATGGAACTATGAAGACAGATCTTTCATTATCCTCTACATGCATGCATACCATTAACATTGGCATAGGCATATGTAAGGGATTCATGTCAATAGGACAATGTACATCATCAAAATACAAAGAATAATCAAAATTGACATTTTCATTAAGGACCCATTCACTATTAATTTCGGCAGAATTATTACAATCAGGATCACTAAAATATGCTACAATTGGTTCTTCCTTAAAGTAGTCATTGGGTCTTCTCCTGATTTCGAGTCTGCATCGTTGCCGCTATCAATTTCGTCTGACAATGATTTCTTCACTATTATACCGTTCTCTTTGATAAATTAGAGAATCAGTAAAATAGTTTTTCACTCCCTTGAACGGCTGCATTTCGGCAAACACCGTATAACTTGTCATCCACATATTTGAAGTATTGGTGGAGGGTGGATTGCACAATTCAGTTGGTGTGAATTCGAGGCCATCCGAGCAAAAGATTGTAGGACGTGTCAGTATCAATTATGTAATACATTACTTCTGATTTTAAATCTCCAATTTAGCATCGGAGATGGATCTTGCTCAGAGGGTGACTAATTAGTCTCCAATATTGCATATTTCATATCACATTTTCACACTTATTCTTTATAAAATTCTGCTAAATAATGATTTTCTTGTATGTTCCTAGGTCCATGGTGTGGAATGAAAAAAAAATAAAAATCCCATTTATTTGGTGATTTTTAGATTCTAATAGAGCTATTGACTTTGGAAGCTTATTCTGCTACTGTAGGGAGCAGAAAACAAGAACCAGAAACCAGAACACAACCCATACTGCAGGTAAAGGCCCATGCTGCAGCGTTGCGGCCGCAGTATAGCCGCGGAAACGCCCGCATCGTACTTCGACGCGTGGCCTTGTATGGCCCAGTATGGCCCTCATGTACCACTGGTTTTGCCTATAAAAGCCTAGTATTCTCCAGAGCAGGGGAGGGGAGTTTTGAAGTAGTTTTTAGGGTAATTTCTTCTCCTTAAAGTAGTTTAGGTTAGTTCTTCTTCTTCCTCTTTTAGTTTTCATTTCTTATAGATCTTGTAACAGGGAAGAGAGTAGTACATAGGATGAAAGTAAGAGTTCTTGTAATGGAAGGTGATAATCTATGAAAGGTTTTCCCTTTATCTCTTTTTTTTCTTCTCTCTAACTCATTTTATATGCTTAGCTAATTTTCTCTCATGGAAACTAACTGCTAACCACTAACTTGCTTACTTCTTATTTGATAATTCACATGAATCTAATAGCCTCTACTTGGCCTTGCTCTTGTAAGAGCCATTGATGGCTCATGATGATGTAATGAGTTATCTTATGGGTCATAATTTAAAACGCTCTTGAACTAAAGACTAGTGATGGCCAAGGATACATGTGGGGCAACTATCACTAAGAGGTTAGCATGGTTAGTGAAGCCATTAGTAGTTAGTAGCCACAAAATTTCTTTCTTTTTCACTTTGTTTTAGATATATCTCAAAAATCATAAATACCATCTCTTCTATGTTTTTATCTTTATTTCCACCGTAATCTTCTCTTTTTATTCTTTATTTTCTTTTCTTTTTATTCTTTAAAATATAGAAGAACTGTTAACACACACGTGAATAGACCGGTAAAGCTTCTATCACCTCCCGTTCCTGTGGATTCGACCCGTTTAGCCTCTATGCTATAACGGAAGTATCGAGAAAGCCAAAGCACACATACTTTAATTAGTGATTTCAAAACAACACATTTTGTGCACGGTTTTCCTCCGATCAAATTTTAGCGCCATTACTGGGGATGGGAACTGTTTGATTTCGCGTTTTTGTTAACTTTTCTTTTTTGTTTTTGGTGTGCAGGTTAAATTTTTAGCATTGCAGAAGTCGACGCTTGCTTTTGTGTGGTTGGTAAATCTTTGTATATTGCTATCTTCTACTGCTAGTTTTTATTTAGATTACATGTGCACTGTAATAATTAAGAACTAAAATAAAGAAATTGGATGCTTTAAATTGGTATAGACATTTGCATCTAGGCACGTGTCGATTTCAATTCCAATATACTATATTTTGTTCTTGCGTTGTTGTGATCTTGACGGAGGTATACATATTGCATTGCATACAGCTTAAGACAAATACGTGGGTGATTTACTCGTTTTGTGTGTTTATTCTTATCTATATTGCACACTTGCACAAATTGAACTTAAGGGCATATCCCAATAAAACATAAAGTGGGAAAGTCATTACCCCCTAGCCCAAAAATCACCTCCCCAGTCACACAACCCAAGCCTAAATAAAACTTACAAGACGTTGGCCCTAGGGACATCTCGGACTCATTTAAGAGATTGACCTAAGGGAGAAGTTGTTAGAGTTTGACTCTTGTCAAATCGGAGTCAAAGGTTGGGAATTGGGAGGCGAAACCTTGAAGAACAGTGGTTTGACATAATTAGGCCCGTTGCTCCAGCACGAATACCTCTCACTGGTCTTGTCCTTACCTGGCCGATTAACTTGTGGTTAGATTTCTACAGTGTACACCTTGGATGGTCTAACCAGTTAGGAGTCGTCTAGGTCTAGGCCAACTCTAGTATGCTTGTTTTTAAAAAAAAATTCTTTGTTTGATTGTTTGTTTGCTTATTTTTGTTTTTTTTCTAACATCTTTGTGTTGTAGATTACAATTATAATTATTCCAATGTATATAGTGATCCATACTTCACTCCGACCTCTTTTAACTTGGATATAACCAACCTGGCATTTTATAACTCTAACCAACCAAGTATGTCACATTGGTTTTATCCGACTCAATATGTGCCACAGTCCTAATACTATGAAAAAGACTGGAATAATCACCACTCTTCATAGAGTCGAGGAGACACAACTCTCCTGAGTCATATGGTCAACCACCATACTAACATCCACCTTCATATACTCCTTCTCCCGAACAACCATTAGAAGAACTAATTGACTGGAAAAGAGAATAGAAGCCTTAGAGGAACTCGAGCGATGAATTCAAAATCTAGAAGACTCCAAATCCTATTAAAAATTTCAAATCTAAGATCCTTACTCCAATTTTCAAGTCCCATAGCAAGAAGAACATACCGACTTAGAAAAGAGTACGGAATTCATGATTCAATTCCAAAGCAATCCTTACAATATGATAGAAGTTAGACTTAGTCGATTGGAAAACATGTGTAGAAATAAGAAAACTCTCCCTACCCAATCTTTGACTATTCCTAACACTTCTAATTATATTGATGAAAATCAAGAATCATGGAATCTTGAAGACTTTGACCAGGATTCAATTTTACTACGAAACCTTGAACTTGACCAATATCAACCCATTGACAAATTGGCAAGTTTTTATTTCAATGAAATTGAACTTGAATATGAATGTGAACCCGAGCTACAACTTTATGATTCAATTCCAATCTGTGAATCTATGTTGACTCCAGCATCCTTACCTAAGTTGAACCCATTTCTCGAGTTAACATGATTCCTGTATCAATGGATTTTGAAATTGAACCACTTTTTTGGATTGTCATACTTCATTGATGGGAATAGAATGTGAAATTAAATTCTTTGATTTGGACTCAACTCTTGAACCTAAACCGACTCTCGAACCTAAAGTTATTTTTTTGAGTTAGTATTTGTTCCTGAACTTTTCATTTCAAAGCCTAAATCATCCATTTCACAAAATCACATTCTATTATTGGACCAAGGTATTGACCAGAATAATTCAGTAATGATCTTCCAAGTTGGTCATGTAAAGGGAATAATTTTTATGATAGTATCTTGCATTATCCTATTAATATTGGGGATTGTAAATATGTAAATAGAAAAGAGGTCAATAAAGATGGGTTCCGTGAGCCACCACATTATCTTTATTGGGTAGCAACGCTTGGTCCAATTAGACCACCACCGGAACCACCACCGTGAGGTATTTTCCTTTCCTTTTCATTTGTTTCATATATATACACATTCACAATGCATTGAGGATAATACATGAGATAAGTGTGGGGGAGGGTTTTACTAACGTAGGTTATTTTAAATTTTCTTTCTTTTACACTTCTTTTTAGGAAATTTTTAAATTTTCTTTTGTACAAAAAACTCTTTTCTTTTCTTTTTGCAAAACTTTTTGAAATAAGAGAAATAGTTTTGATTTATTTTTAAGAAAATTAAGATTATCTTAGGAATTAGAAAGACCTAAAATTATGAATTTCTAAACCGAGTCAAAATAATAGATTTTGTTTAAATTTTAGGATAAGAAAGTAAGATTGAAAAAATAATTTGATCTCGAATTTTTTGCCTTAGATAAATGCACTTCATACTTATACAATTTTTTTGGATTGAAATAAAGACTGAAAATACCATATATATATATATATTAAATAATGATAAAATCACTTATTGAAGCTGGGTAGTTATACCTTAGGAAGCATGATTATTCATTACTATAACGGTGGACAAAAATAAAATAATCCCCTTTAGTTTTGTGGCCTTGTTCACTCGAGTCCTTAAGCCTGAGTGATGTTTTCTCATCTGGTGCTCTAAAATTATCTGGTTTGGGAGTCACCAGCTAATGGCTCACTACCCGGGTAAATAAGAAAGTCTAAGAAACTAAGGGAAGAAATAAATAAATATATACAAATAAATAGCATGAAAGTTAGAGTCAATATCGCAAAATATTCACAGTTCACAAAGTGCATATTTTTCTAAGAGTTTTATGAAAGATCAAAGAATCGATTCAATTTTAAAATTCTTACATTTAATTTATAACAAGATTTTGCATTTGGACTTAGTTTAAGAAAGAATAATTTCTGATTAAGTTATGACCTTGGATCGTTTAAATTTTCTGCAAAAATATTTCAACACTATTCTCTATTTCAAAATGCATTTTCAAAATACTAACATTTGATTTATTCTTTATGGATTTTGTGTGTGTAATCTACTGAAAACTCTCAGGAAACAAAACTCCTCTTTAGGAAACCTAGAGGTTTAACGGCTTGTTGTACATGCTCAGTGCAATGTCGTCACCTGCGAAAGTAGTGTAATAATTTTCTTAGTTTTTCTATTTTGCTTTACATGAGCAAAAGATAAGTGTTGGGGTATGATTAGTCTCCAATATTGCATATTTCATATCACATTTTTACACTTATTTTTTATAAAATTCTGCTAAATAATAATTTTCTTGTGTGTTCCTACGTCCATGTATAGAATAAAGAAGATGAAAAATCCCATTTATTTGGTGATTTTTAGATCCTAATAGAGCCATTGACTTTGGAAGCCTATTTTGCTACTGCAGGGAGTAGAAAATAAGAAAGCAGAGACCAGAACATAACCCATACTGCAGGTACAAGGCCCATGCTGCAGCGCTGCACGAGCGACCGCAGCATGGCCGTGTTTCCATGGCCATGTGGAAGAGCCACATGGACGCGTGGCTCCGTATGGCCCAGTAAGGCCCTCCTGTGCCACTGATTTTGCCTATAAAAGCCCAGTATTCTCCGGAGTAGGGGGAGGGGAGTTTTGAAGTAATTTTTAGGGTAGCTTCTTCTCCTTAGGATAGTTTAAGTTAGTTATTCTTCTTCTTTCTCTTTTGTATTTTTCATTTCTTGTAGATATTATAATAAGAAAGAGAGTAGCATATAGGATGAAAGCAAGAGTTCTTGTGATAGAAGGTGACAATTTATGAAAGGTTCTCTCTTTATCTCTCCTTTTTTCTTCTCTCTAACTCATTTTACATGCTTAGCTAATTTTCTGTCATGACAATTAACTGCTAACCCCTAACTTACTTACTTCTTATTTGATAATTCACATGAATCTAATAGCCTCTACTTAGTCTTACTCTTGCAAGAGCCATTGATGGCTCATGATGATGTGATGAGTTATCTTATGGGTCATGTTTTGAAACACTCTTAAACCAAGGACTAGTGATGGCCAAGGATACATGTGAGGCAACTATCGCTAAGAGGTTAGCATGGTTAGTAGAGCCATTAGTAGTTAGCAGCCATGACTTTTCTTTCTTTTTTACTTTATTTTAGATATATCTCAAAATCACAAATACCATCTCTTTTATGTTTCTATCATTGTTTCCACCGTACTCTTCTCTTTTCATTCTTTGTCCTCTTTTCTTTTCATTTATTAAAACATAGAAGAACTGTTAACACACACGTTAATAGATCGGTAAAGTTTTTATCGCCTCCCGTCCATGTGGATTCGACCCGTTTAGCCTATATGCTATAACGGAAGTATCGAGGAAGCTAAGGACACACTTAAATTAGTGATTTTAAAACAACACATTTTGTGCACAGTTTTCCCATGTAATGAATACTTTCAGTGTTGAAGTCGTCTATTATCGTAGTCGTCGTCGACAATCTACTCAGAGGAATGCTGAGAAAATAGAGGAGTCTCTTGGGGATGTTGCATAATGCAAACCCCGGGTTGACTTGGATCCTCTCGATGCATGTAGTGCTTTCCATTGAAAAGTGAGGTGTGGGAAAACTTACAAAATTCGAGGAAAGTTACAAGTAATTAAAAAGAAAAAAAATTACAAAAACTCTCTTCTCTCAGAGTTTCTGGGAAAACACGCTTGTGGAAGTCTGGTCAGTACGTGACTACTTTGTTCCATTGACGATACTAGTGGTTGAGACTTCGAGTCTTCTGCTTAGGGATTTTCTTCTCGCCTGGTTTCCGAAAATCCTTTGAGGAAGGAAGATCTTTAGGGTATTAGCACCGTGAAAGAGAAAAGTAAGGTTCTCTTAAAGAGCTCAAAAGCTAGGGATTTTTCTCCAGTCGGCAGCCAGCAGCTTGATGAGAAAATCCAGCCCTTAGCCTGCCTAGCAATAGGCTATTTATAGGCATTTTGATGTGTAACAACCCTTCATAAAAATCAGTAGATTGATTTAGTCAATCAGATCCAGCTTCGCTCCTAGAGCTAGGATAGCTTCGGCGAAGCTAATCATAACTGGAGTGAAGTTAGAGACCCCCGCGCGGAGTCACTTAGCCAGCTGGCTTAAGATTTGTTGCAACAATCCCTTGATTCTCTCTACTAATTAGGAGATTTGCCTTGACCCTCTCCAACTAATCTAGAAGTGATTGGATCAAGGCAAATAACTGCTAAACATGTGATAATGATCACATCAATCTCGTACTGAGATTTAAATGGTCAGAAATGACTATATAAGGAAAATAGCTTCATGCAGAGCTGAGCTCATAGCGGAGCTGCAAACCTTGCAGCGAAGTTTAGCAATAAGCTCTTAGCGGAACTGGAAGATACCTCTCAACTAAGGTATAAATAGCCTTATGCGAAGCTAGAAGACATAGCTTGCGGCAAAGTTGGATGTTTACCTTCCTGGGTTTTCTTCAGAGGACAACAATTGGCTCACCATCTACTTCACTGGATCAGTGGGGTCCAAATATACCATCTTGTCCATCAGAGATGGACAGGTCTTCAGTCTGTCTGTGACTTGTCTTTTGAAAGTGTTGACAAGTTAGATCATTCGGACCGGTTGAAGTGTTGCCTGGGAGTTTGTCTTTTTAGAGTGTCAACAAAACCCTCTTCAAAATTTTTCTAAGTCTATAATGGATTGATGCAGATTCTGAAATACTTTGAATCTAAAGCCTGAGATCCAATTGCTTAGGTCAAGCAAGCCCATTGGGTGCAACCGTGCACTGAACTAGGTAACCAAGTGTTTTAACCCAAGATTTTCCTAAGGAATGAGCCCTCAATGGAGCTAGAAGATAAGCTCTCAGCGGAGCTATAGTAAAGCTTTTAGCAAAGCTAAGAATGAGCTCTCAGCGGTGCCATAAGTTAGCTTCATGTGTCAATAGAAGCAAACCTACAACAAGGCTAGTAAAGATAAGCTCTAAGCGGAGCTACCGGGTAAGCTCTCAGTGGAGTAGAAGTGAACCTTCGGCGAAGTTATATGATGAGCTCACAGCGGCTCAGTGGAGCTGAAGTGAACCTTCGGCGAAGTTCTATGGTGAGCTTACAGCGGAGCTAGAGTAATTGTCAGTGAAGTTCAATGGTGAGTTCACATCGGACCTGGAGTGAACTTTCAGCGAAGTTCAATGGTGGGCTCACAATGAAGCTGGAGTGAACTTTTTGCGAAGTTCAATGGTGGGTTAACGACGAAGCTGGAGTGAACTTTCAGCGAAGTTCAATGATGAGCTCACAACAAAGTTAAAACAAGTCTGGATGCGAAGTTTAGTTTCACGTCTGAGCGAAACTGATTAACTTCACTGCTTTAGGTTCTCGAACCTCCAACCGTTGTTTCAAATTTAATTTTGAAATGACAGCTTGCACTCCTTTTGAGGAGACGAAGCTAGGCTCTCGTTGCCTATAAAAGCCCAAGGGCAATAGAAGAAGTCATCTTCTTCTTCACTGAGCTACAGGAATTTGAACTAACCCTCTTCGCTTTGAGATTTCTAAGAACGTTTCAACTTCTCTAATGGAACCAAAGCAACGCCCAGGAAAGGAGGTCACTACCTTCGCACCGGTGGCGCTACCACCTCTTTCTTTCGAACGCTCGATCGCCGGGAGGGGTTTGCCTCTTTCAAAGATTTTTCATCTCTTTTTGCAGCCTTTTTTGGCTTAATCCGTGTAGGATTTTTGAGATTATATCACACTTTGATGATCTCAGGGATTTGATCTCCCTCAATTTTGATCTTTTCAATTTTTAGGGAATTTATGTCCCTTAAATTCTGAAGATCAAAATTAGGAACCACATGGTTTCTTCTTTAAGCTATTGAGCGAAGCTATCCCTTAGGGGCTTTCTGCATCTTCTTTGGCTGACGCTTGGGCTTAGGAGCGGAGTTAGCTCCTTTGTATTCTTTCAAGGTGAATTGCCTTTTGCGCTTCTGAGCGAAGCAAACCCTTAGACTTTTTCGCATTCTGTCAAGTGATAGATGCGAAGGTAAGCTTTGCAGTGGAGCTGCGTGGCCTCTTCAACTTCCATGCGAAGTTAGCCCTTGTGGCTTTTAGCGTTGTCCCGAGTTTTCACCTCTAATTTTGTTTGAAGAGCGAAGCTAGCTTCGCTTGAGGAGTAGAAGCTGAATCTTTTGCATTTTCTTCTCTCTTTTTGCCAAAGATTTAACATGTTTATTTTTCTCTATTTTGCAGTACACTATGATCTTGGTCCATCCATCACTCTTTTTCGGACTATGAGGGGGGGTTGACGGGATGCACATTTTCAGTTCAAGACGCAGGCCTCACTGTTTAGTGAGGGAAGTACTTCAGAATGCAATGCCCTCATCTCGGGCGGGGATGAGCGAACCCTCCAATTGATCATATCGACGGTCTTTTTTGAGGGGGAAAACCGGGCGATCCTCAGGAAGCCTGATCTTTTGTTCGAAGATGCAGCACCGGACATGGATCAGTAGCTTCTCGCTGGGGAAGGGCAGTGGATCTATACTTTAGACGGGGATCAGTACTATTTGCCCGAATGCAAGTGCCACTACCCTGGCCTTCTTTCAGTCGGTCACAACGCCGAGATTCATGAGATGAGGTGTTAGCTGAAGTACAGAATCGATGCATGTAAGGGCCCTGACCCTACATGGCTTCACCCAAAGTGGACCTCCTCGCAGTGTCGTTAGTCTGCACCTGAGTAACGTCAATCGTAAGGCGCCCGTGGGGAGATTCCTGCCCAAGCTTCAACTTTCTTGAACCAGTTCATGAAGGAAGGGGGGCCAACTATCTGACTGCTGACTTTCGGACACCAGGGTAGGTGTGCTCCTCCAAGAGGCGTGGTGGAGCAACCTTACATTATATGTGTTGGACATTTTGAAGCTGACTTGAAGCGATTGGGCTTTACGAAGCTGTAACGGCCACCTGCTTTGGGGATTAATATCAGCATCCCCACTTTCTACTCCATCATGAAAATGTACTGTCCGACTTTGGGGACTTTCTTCACGCCAGTTGGTGAATTGGAGATGGCGCTTTATTAGTCTCTAAAATTGCATATTTCATATCACATATTCACACTTATTTAATATTAAATCCTGTTAATAACACCTATCTTGTATGTTTCTACGTTCATGGCATGAAATGAAGAAGCCCAAAATCCCATTTAATTGGTGATTGAAAGCCTACAAGAATAGTCATTGATCTTTGAGAGTGATTTCGTCAAAACTGGGTGCCCAAATCTAGATTCCAGGAAGTACAGCCGACAGGGGACAAGCGGGAAATGTGCAGTAGGTGACGCTGCGCGTGCGGCCCCAGGATTGCCGTGGAAACGTGACAATTGCCGCGTTTTCGTGGTAAAGGCTTGGAGCCGCGTGTCGTGATTTGACGCGCGGCCCATGCATGTACCTGGTACCTCCTTTTGCCTATAAAAGCCCTGGGATTTTCAGAGCTGAAAAGGAGGGAGTTTAGAGGAGTTTTGAGGATAGTTTTTAGGGTTTTTTTTCCATGTTGTATTGTTTTGGGTAATTTAAGTTAGTTCTTCTTCTTCCTCTTTGTATTTTTCATTTCTTGTAGATCTTGTAATAGGAAAGAGAGTAGAGTGGAAAGCAAGAGTGCTTGTAATGGAAAGTGACAATCTATGAAAAGTTCTCTCTTTATCTCTCCTTGTTTTCTTCTCTCTAACTCTTTTTACATGCTTAGCTAATTTCTCTCATGGCAACTAACTACTAACAAATAACTTGCTAACTTCTTACTTGATAATCCACATGAATCTAATAGCCTCTACTTGGCCTTGCTCTTGCAAGAGCCATTGGTGGCTCATGATGATGGATTCTAACACTCTAACATCCTAACTCTCTAACAAGCTAATATTATTTTATTCCATACTTGCTCTTGTTTAGTTTTGATGGTTTAAGTGTAGCTTGTAGTTGTTTGTTGAGTTTGAATGTGATGAGTTATCTTATGGGTCATGCTTTGAAATGCTCTTGAACCAAGGACTAATGATGGTCAAGGATATATGTGAGGCAACTATCACTAAGAGGTTATCATGGTTAATGGAGTCATTAGTAGTTAGTAGCCATGAGTTTTCTTTCCTTTTTTACTTTGTTTTAGAAATAATTTCAAAAACCACAAATATCTTATCTTCTATGTTCCCACTTCTTCGTGTTTCACCATACTATTCTCTTTCCACTTTTGTTTTGTTTTGTTTTTGATTCTTTAAAATGTTGAAGAAGCTTTAACACATACGTGAACATACCAGTAAAGCTTTTATCGCTTCCCGTCTCTGTGGATTCGACCAGTTTAGCCTCTATGCTATAACAAAAATATCAAGGAAGCCAAAGCGCGCACTTTTAACTCGTGATTTCAAAACATACACTTTTCGTGCACGGTTTTTCCCGATCAAATTTTGGCTCCGCTGCCGGGGATGGGAATGGTTTGATTTCACATATTTGTTAACTTTTCTTCATTTTTGGTGTGCAGGTCAAATTTTTTAGCATTGTAGAAGGTCCACACTTGTTTTTTAGTGATTGGGTAAATTCTTGTATATTGTTATATTATGTTGCTAGTTTCTGTTACCTGTGCACTATAATAATTAAGAATTAAAATACAGAAATTGGATGCTTTAAAACGGTTTAGACATTTGCATCTAGGCACGTTTCGATTTTAATTCCAATATACTATATTTTGTTCTTGTGTTGTTGTGAACTTCACGGAAGTGTACATATTGTATTGCATACAGTTAGGACAAATATGTGGGTGATTTACTCGCTTTGTATGTTCATTCTTATCTATATTGTACACGTGCACGAATTGAACTTAAGGGCGACACCCAATACAACATAAGGTGGGGAAGTCATTACCCTCCCTTAGCCCAAAAATCATCTCTCCACTCACACAACCCAAGCCTTAATAAAATTTGCTAGATGTTGGCCCCTACGGACATTTCGGACTTATTTAGGAGATTGACCTAGGGGGAAGTTGTTAGAGTTTGACTCTTGTCAAATCAATGTCCAAGGTTGGGGATTGAGAGGCGAAACCTCGAAGATCAGTGGTTTGGCATAATTAGGTCCGTTGCTCTGGCACGGATACCTCCCACTGGTCTTGCCCCTACCTGACCGATTAACTTGTGGTCAGATTTCTACAAGGTACCCACATGGACAGTCTAACCAGTTAAGAGTCGTCTAGGTCTAAGTCAACCCTAGCATAGATTTGTTTTCTTTTTTCCCCTTTATTTGTTTGTTTGTTTGTTTTTCTTTTTTTTTGTAAATTTTGAAATGGATTTTAACAACAACAATTTTTTCAATTCTAATATGAATCCATATTTCACCCCGACCTCATTTAACTCGGATAACTCTGACCCGACTATGTACAACATGAACCAACTATATATGCTGAATTGGGATTATCCGACTCAATATGACCCATATCCCCAATCCAATGACTATAATTGTCAAAATAATTTTCACTCTTCACGGAGTTCATGGGGATTCACCTCCCTCGAGTCAAATTTTTAACCACATTGTCCACAAATTCCACAATATTCATTCCCCATTTCTGCTTCACATCTTCCTTTTCCTGAACCACCAATTGAAGGAAAATCTGAAATCACCTAGAGGGGGTGAATAGGCGACTAGCTAATCTAATGATGAATTAAAACTATTTATGCAAACTAAAAACTATTAAGCTAAATACACCAAGTATAACACATGAGTGTAGCCGAATTCCCAGTGAAGGGCTCTGGACATCTCCTCAAGATTCCTATGGATAAGAGTTGAGGTGCCGCTACAGCTCTCTTGGTTGAATACAAGTGTGAGCAAACAATCCCAAGCATATAATAATTTAAGCACAAGATATATCAAGCATATAAAGAAATAAGCAATGTAAGTATGCAAGATATAAATACAAATGAGAGATAGAGAGAGCAATCGCAAACACGGGAGAATTGTTTCGAGGTTCGAGCACCCTTGCTCTACATCCTCGCCTTCAACACTATGAAGAATTTTCACTATAAATCGATCTTACCGGATCACTCGGTGACGCAACACCTACAACGAGTTAACAATAGAACTCCTTGGACTCACTAGTCCCTCTCTTGTTGCCACAAGAACTACCCACCGCAAGCATACTAGCTTACTGAGGCCGCACCTCTACACCGAGCTCCCACTAGAACTCGAAACAACGCGAACCCGCAAATCCGCCTCCTCAAAAACAAGAATGAATATTTTGGTGATCTAACACTTTGATCACCTAAAAGCACTCTCACAACAACTCACCTATAAGATTGATATAACAATGGAAAGCTCAAGTATGTGTGAGAAAAACTAGGATTGATTTGGTGGTGAAAAACTCAAAGAATCACTTTTGAAAATACTCTTGATAAACTCTTCTTTTGATATGAAAATATTGGCTCCTAAATAAGTGGAGATAAACTCTAAAAGATGTATGAAAAACTAGCTCGAAAATTCACTTCAAATCTTATAGAAAACAGTCCAAGGGAAACCCTTTTATAGGCTCCCAAAATGTGGCCGTTGGAGGCCAACTCAGCAGACTGGTCTACTGTCGGTCGACCGCCCGGTCGACCAGCCAACGGTCAGATTTCTGACCGTTGTGCCAGCGGTCGACCGGTCGGTCAACCGTAAACTGGCAAATGACCCAGCGGTCGATCGCCCGGTCGACCAGGCCATTTCCAGAGAGCAAAGGCTCTCTGGTGGCCGACCAGCCCTTGGCTATACACGTTTGTGCACATCGGTCGACCAGAGCGGTCGACCGGCAGAAGGCCAGTCCAACAATTTAGGGATTTAAAACATGGTCTTTTTACCTTCAATAAATACCCATAAATTCTCATAAATTCTACAAAAATAAGTTCATTGATATAATTTAACATACATACATGTTTGAGTAAAAATTAAAACATGTTATAAACATTTTAAACTATTTTTGTAATATAGAAATTTTGCCTTAAACAAAAACATGTATTTTCCAAAAACTATCTCCAAATTGAAAAACGATTTTTTTTCAAAACTTTATCAAATACAAAAATAAGATATTCTAAATACTTTTGAGGCTTAATGTGTATGGATATAATCCACTACATATATATGATGAAATATCTATGTTTTTAACATTAAGCTCAAAAATAAGTTTTGATAAAACACATGTATATTTTGAATCTTAAAAACCAAACCGATATTTTTCAAAACGAAAACTCTTTAATGAAAACAAATAAATCTTGTGTGTGAGTGTATATGAACTTGAGCAATCCACCAACTAATCTATCTTTTACATTTTATCTAAAAACAAAATATTGACACTTACAAACATGACACAAGTCTTCTTAAAACTCTTCTCTTGATGGTCTTCTTCTCCTTCTTGACTTGGTCCAAACTTTGATCCAATAAGCTAGACTCCTCTTGAGTGAGCTCTTGAATCAACACGTGCTAGCTCCAAAACTTTGACTTTAAATCCTTTGTTGAAGCTAAACACCAACTAAGACCTTGATCAAATATATCTGATACTAATTAAACACAAGACATTAGTACTATAACTACATGAGTTAATCATCATCAAAACTAGAGTGATGGGTCTTTGGGCCAACAATCTCCCCCTTGATGATGACAAAATTCATGGAGTTATATATGCATGGATTAAAGTTAAGCTTCATAGAAGCTCCCCCTTAACTCATGCATAACAATAAACAATTAGATATTCAATGAAGTGCATAAAACTAAACAAATATATATGCGTAAACAAGGTGAGAGAGAAACATGCATAAATCAAGAATTCTTATCCCCAAAAACCTTCTCCCCCTTTTTGGATAAACTTTCAAAATCCTTTTATCCCTTTTTGTATAAACATAAAATATGGGACATGCATAACTCAATATATGCATAAACTCAAATTCTAAACATGCATATATAAACCTAAGATCACTCTCCCCCTTTTTGTCAATCATCAACAAAGGGGTGAAAAACAAATCAATAATAAGGATATATATGTGATATACATTCATGAAGAGGAAGACGTTAAGTTAGCTCCCCTGCATACATGCATTGCATGAGAAGGGATGACAAAACCCTAACTCACATAAAATATAATATACAATGCATAAGTGGAGATGTTAAGCTCCCCCTACACACGTGTATCACATAAAGAAGAGATGTCAAGCTCTTCAATATAAGATACACTCAACATGAATTTATATATAGAAGAGATGTTAAGCTCCCCTTGCATATAGGTAATTCATATCAAAAATTATTTTAAACACAAATTTTGATGACCACTTGTAAGTAAACAAAATTTTAAGATATCACAAGACTTTTGATACGATTTGAAATTGAAACATTTGTAAATTTGGATACCAATGAAAGTAAAATATTTTATACTTTGATACCAATTGAAATATATAGTAAATTTTGATACCAAATAAAAGGTAAAACATTTTTGATACCAATTGAAATCTAAACCCAATTGAAAATCGAAACATATTGATACCAATTAAAGTATATTGTAAATTTTGATATCAAAAAAAATGCCAATTAAAAATATGCATAAGCTTATTAAATACCAATTGAGATACCAATTTGAAATCAAGATTTAAGCCAATCTTAGCATAAACATAATTTGTGTTTTAAACATGTAAGGATATTGTAAATCAAGCACAATCAAATCATATATATATATATGAAAATACCAATAGAAATTGATATTATTTGAAATTTGAAGCATACATATATAGAAAACAAAATATGAGTATACAAAAAAAAATATCAATTGTGATACCAATTGAAAATATGATGATGATCAAGTGTATAACTCATAATAATCCACCCTATTCACGCACAAGATAAAAAGATTTTCATTAAGGCTCATAAGGCATGGTCGCCCATTCATCCGTCCTTAAAGGGTTGGTAGGGGTTTTAAAAAAAACAAGAGTTTGAAAATATTTTGCAAAATTTGAAAACTCTACCCATTGAAGAATAAATAACTAGTTTAAAGTAAATTTTGAAAAAAAACTAGTTAAAGATCCTTCAAATATGAAAACAAATCATATATATCTCATGAATCATACTAAATACACAAAAGTTGACACTTAAAATCTATAAAGCTCAAATTTGTGCTCATGAAACAAAATCATGAGTAAACAAAAATGATGTGAGTGTACAAAGATTATGTATTAGCATAATCATGAAAAATTGTCAATGAGGCTCAAAATGAACATGAATTTCTTTTTTTTTATCAACCAAATATGAAAATCATAAAAATTTATTTTTTATTAAAAACAAACTTCAAGGCATATGTATATTTTATCAAAACTAAAAATATGCATACATATCTCAAAAATAAAAAGAGTCCATAATAGTATTTGTATGAAGGCAAGTGACTTAAGGGTATACATGTATATTTATTAGTTTTGAACAAAAATTACATAGACATGAAGTAAAACATGCACAAAAATAGGCAAAACAAGTATAAATGAAAGAATCATCAAAACTAGGTTATACATGTACATGTAATGCGTACAAATGAGCAATGAGGCACAAACATCTAATAATCAAGTGTAGCTCACTATTTGTACAAATATAGACACAAGTTTTAATGAAGGTTACATCTAAACAAGTATTTACCACATGAAGCACAATATCAAAGACATGCTAAAAATATTTATATCAAACTTGTAAACTAAAATAGGAGTTTAGAGATAGTTACCAAACCATATGCATTATTCTCTAAGTCTCCAAAATATGATGGTCCTCCCACCAAACTTCCTTGATAGCGGTGCATCGATTTTGTATGTCCATCTAGCCCATGCATCCACCACTAAGACACCAATTCTCTCACGTCATGTGAAAGCCCACACCTATATCAAACATAAAAGGTGGAAATTTTGGTGCCCATTTTCTTTTGGGTTCACGGGGATTAGCATTATTCGGAACCCAAACATTTTTATTGGCAAAATAATAGAATTTACCTTATCATAACAAAATTTTGCTAAACGGCCTTTGCGGCCGCAATGTGTACATTTGTACACTCTAGTATGCACATGAGAATGAGTGTGATCATGATGTGCAAAGTGTGCATATGTGTGTCGTGGGTAATGTGCATGAACATGTGGAGCTTGTTTCTTTTGAAACAAGGTTTCCAATCTATTATGATTAAAAGTACAATTGCTCAAAGTTTAGCTCAAACAATTTATTCTATTTTTCAAAATTTGAATCTCATTTTTATCAATGGTAGCATGAAAAGCATGGTGAGAATGAGAATCAACACTCTTTTTCTTTTTGGAAATGTTTTCCTTTTCTTTTGAAACAAATTTTTTTTAAAGAGTTGTTTTCTTCTAAAATAATTTTATTTTTCAAAGAAGTATTTCTTTCACAAAGATCATTCAATTTAGAAGTCAAGGAAATATTATCCTTTTTCAACATATCATTTTCTTTTGAAATACATGCAAATTATTTTTAAGAGAATCATTTTCTTTTAACAAGGAAGTATTGTTCTTTTTCAATGTATTATTATCCTTTTTAAGCAAATTATATTTTCCAAGAAGTTGTTGACAAAAAGACTCAAGCTCATCATAAGACATGTCAATATCTTCTTCTGGCTCGGATTCAGAGTTTACCTCAAGAGAGTTATCCTTTTGGACCATGTAGCACAAGTTGGAAGTATCACTTTCATCATCCGAGTCACTCCCCGCATAATATTGCTTTTGTTCGCTAAAGGAGACTATAGTGTTTCATACTACAGAAGCCGAATCAAAGTTAGAAACCCTAAATAAATATTCATCATTTAGGGTTGACTTTAAAGCATGGATGGCTTTTGCATTAGCCTCTAGATATTTGCCATTTAAACAATATGAATATTTAATAGTAACAAAATAAACATGAATATCTAGGGCTTTGAGGTACATAGACATCTTAACTTTTCAAGTTTGGATATTAAGAATGTCAAACATGGGAGGTGACATGAAATCCATGTGTGTGTAAACAAATATTGTGATTAGTTATAAATGAGGATCTTTAACTCTAGGTTATTAGACCCAAATCAAGAGCACCAAACTCTGATACCAATTGAAATCACCAAGAGGGGGGGTGAATAGGTGACTAGCTAATCTAATGATGAATTAATGCGAAATTAAAACTATTTATACAAACTAAAAACTATTAAGCTAAACACACCAAGTATAACACACGAATGTAGCCGAATTCCCGGTGAAAGGCTCTGGACTATCTCCTCAAGATTCCTCTAGATAAGAGTTGAGGTGCCTCTATGACTCTCTTGGTTAAATACAAGTGTGAGCAAATAATCCCAAGCATATAATAATTTAAGCACAAGATATATCAAGCATATAAAGAAATAAGCAATGTAAGCATGCAAGATATAAACACAAGTGAGAGATAGGGAGAGCAATCGCAAACACAGGAGAATTGTTTCGAGGTTCGAGCACCCTTGCTCTACGTCCCCGCCTTCAACACTATGAAGGATTTCCACTATAAACTGATCCCACCGGATCACTCAGTGCCGCAACACCTACAACGAGTTCACAATAGAACTCTTTGGACTCACTAGTCCCTCTCTTGTTCCCGTAAGAACTACACACCGCAAGCACACTAGCTTGCCGAGGTCGCACCTCTACCCCGAGCTCCCTCTAGAACTCGAAACAATGCGAACCCGCAAGTCCGCCACCTCAAAAACAAGAATGAACACTTTGCTGATCTAAACACTTTGATCACCTAAAAGCACTCTCACAACAACTCTCCTATAGGATTGATATAGTAATGGAAAGCTCAAGTATGTGTGAGAAAAACTAGGATTGATTTGGTGGTGAAAAACTCAAAGAATCACTTTTGAAAACACTCTTGATAAATTCTCCTTTTGATATGGAAATATTGGCTCTTAAACAAGTGGAGATAAACTTTAAAAGATGTATGAAAAACTAGCTCGAAAATCCACTTCAAATCTTATAGAAAACAGTGAAAGGGAAACCTCTTTTATAGGCTCACAAAATGTGGCCGTTGGAGGCCAACTCAGCAGACTGGTCTGCTGTCGGTCGACCGCCCAGTCGACCGGCCAACGGTCAGATTTCTGACCGTTGTGCCAGCGGTCGACCGGTCGGTCGACCGTAAACTGGCAAATGACCCAGCGGTCGACCGCCCGGTCGACCGGGCCATTTCCAGAGAGCAGAGGCTGGAGGTTGACCGTGCGGTCGACCGACCCTTAGCTGTGCACGTTTGTGCACTTCGGTCGACCGGAGCGGTCGACCGACACTGTCCAGTCGACCGGCAGAAGGCCAGTCCAACAATTTAGGGATTTAAAACATGATCTTTTTACCTTCAATAAATACCTATAAATTCTCATAAATTTTACAAAAATAAGTTCATTGATATAATTTGATATACAAACATGTTTGAGTAAAAATCAAACATGTTACAAACATTTTGAACTATTTTTGTAATATAGAAATTTTGCCTTAAACAAAACCTGTATTTTCCAAAAACTATCTCCAAATTGAAAAACGATTTTTTCAAAACTTTTTCAAATATAAAAACAAGATATTCTAAACACTTTTGAAGCTTAGTGTGTATGAATATGATCCACTACACATATATGATGAAATATCTATGTTTTTGACATTAAGCTCAAAAATAAGTTTTGATAAAACACATGTATATTTTGAATCTTAAAAATCAAACCGGTATTTTTCAAAACGAAAACTCTTTAATGAAAACACAAATAAATCTTGTGTGTGAGTTTATATGAACTTGAGCAATCCACCAACTAATCTATCCTTTACATTTTATCTAAAAACAAAATATTGACACTTACAAACATGACACAAGTCTTCTTGAAAATCTTCTCTTGATGGTCTTCTTCTCCTTCTTGACTTGGTCCAAACTTTGATCCAATGAGCTAGATGAGCTAAACTCCTCTTGAGTGAGCTCTTGAATCAACACGTGCTAGCTCCAAAACTTTGACTTTAAATCCTTTGTTGAAGCTAAACACCAACTAAGATCTTGATCAAATATATCTGATACTAATTAAATACAAGATCATTAGTACTATAACTACATGAGTTAATCATCATCAAAACTAGAGTGATGGGCCTTTGGGCCAACAAAATCATTGTTGCAAAGGAGTTTGGAAAAAGTGATAGAGGCCCAAAAATAATTTGAAAATATGGTGGCCTCATCATGTCTACAAAATTTCCAAAATTCATATAGTTCCTTTCCAGAACCACTCAAAGAAAAATCACCGTGAGAAAAAACTATGGAATTCGTGCAAGGACCGAGTAAATAATGCAAAATATGATTGACTTTTCGTGTCCATCATATGTTCATATGACTCAAGAATCATGTCATTTTGGAAATCCAGCTTCAATTTTATCATACCAATATGAACTTAACCAACATCACATTCTTGATAGTTTGACAAGTTATCCATTTCCTGAAATTGAACTTAAAGATGAATATGAACCTGAGCTTCAATTTAACAATTCGAGTCCAATCCTTGAATCAATATCAACTCCTATAGTGTTATATAATTAGTAATGTTTTTGAGCCAGTTTTGATTCCCATAACTCCTGAACTTGAATCGATCATTTCACTCATTCACATTCCTTCAGTGGACGAAAATCAACGTTCAATTTTATTACATTCATTTGAACTAGCCCAAATTTTGAGAACCACCTTGACATTTTGGTAAGTTATTCTTTTTCCGAAATCAAACTTGAGCTTGAAAGCGATCCTAAATCTCAAGTTTGGTAATTCCATTTCACTTTTTGATTCAATAATGATTTTGGTATTTTTACCAGATTTTTTCTCTATTCTGGAGTCACATTGAATCCTATACCAGTGCACCGTGAAATTGAATCACCAATATCTTATGATCATACTTCATTGATGGGGAAAGTTTGTGAACATCAATTCTTTGGTTTGGACCCTATTTTTGAACCAATGTGTGACTCCCCTTTTTGAATCTCAACTTGATCTGAGTCAAATTCTCGAGTCGGTATCGGTTTTTTTTCCTGTTCCATTTGAGTCCTAATCAATCATCTCCCAAAATCACACTTCATTGTTGGACAAGGATGTTGAAGAAAGTGACTCAGTAATTATTTTTAAAAAGAAATTAGATGGGGATAATTTTTTAAATAAGATCATTCACTCAATCATTCATTTACTGGGTCGTATTAGAGAGGTCACAGGTGAGTTCCTGCAAATTCCACAATATATGATTTGGGTCGCATTTCGTGGGTCAATCAGACCACCGGAACCACCGCCATGAGGTAATTTTTCTTCCCTTTCCATTTGTTTCATGTATATACACATTCACGATGCATTGCAGACAATGCGTGAGATAAGTGTGGGGGAGGATTTACTAACGTAGGTTGTTTTAAATTTTCTTTCTTTTACACTTCTTTTAAGAAAATTTTTAAAAATTTTCTTTTATATAAAAACTCTTTTCTTTTTTTTTAAAAAACTTTTGAAATAAGAGAAATAGTTTTGATTTATTTTTAAGAAAATTAAGATTATCTTAGAAATTAGAAAGACCTAAAATTATGAATTTTAAAACCAAGTCAAAATAATAGATCTT
Organism: Agave tequilana; assembly: GCA_038442645.1. NCBI lineage: Eukaryota > Viridiplantae > Streptophyta > Magnoliopsida > Asparagales > Asparagaceae > Agave > Agave tequilana. The sequence continues at coordinate 68,532 of JAVJIF010009760.1, forward strand.
GTTTAAATTTTAGAATATGGAAGTAAGATTGGAAAGATAATTTGATCTTGAATTTTTTGTCATAAATATATGCACTTTACACTTACACAATTTTTTGGGATTGAAACAAAGACAGAAAATGCCATAAAAATATTAATAAAATGATGATAATAAAAATCACTTATTAAAGTTGGGTAATTATCCCTCAGGAAGCATGATTATTTATGCCTAAAATGGTGGACAAAAATAAAATAATCTTCTTTAGTTGTGTGACCTTGTTTACTCGAGTCCCTAAGCCCGAGGGATGTTTTCTCATCTGGTGCCCTAAAACCATCTGGTTTGGGAGTAACCGGCTAAATGATCACTACCCGGGTAAGCTAGAAAGTCTAAGAAAATTAAGGGAAGAAAAAAATAATAATATAAATAAATGGCATGAAAGTTAGAGTCGATATCCCAAAATCTTCACTGTTCACAAAGTGGATATGTTATAAGAGTTTTATGAAAGATCAAAGAATCAATTTAATTTTAAATTCTTACATTTAATTTATAACAAGATTTTGCATTTCGACCTAATTTAATGAAGAATAATTTTTGGTTAACCTATGACCTTGGATCACTTAAATTTTCGCAAAACTATTTCAACATTTTTCTCTATTTCAAAATACGTTTTCAAAATACTAACATTTGATTTCTTTCTTTATAGATTTTGTGGGTATAATCCGCTGAAAACCCTCATGAGACAAAACTCCTCCTCTAGGGAAAATCTAGAGGTTTAATGGCTTGTTGTACACGCTCAGTGCAATCGCATCACCTGCGAAGTGGTGTAATAATCTTCTTAATTAGTTTTTCTGTTTTGCTTGGGACGAGCAAAAGATAAGTGTGGGGGTGTGATTAGTGTCTAAAATTGCATATTTCATATCACATCTTCACATTTATTTAATATTAAATCCTGTTAATAACACCTGTCTTGTATGTTTCTAGGTCCATGGCATGAAATGAAGAAGAAGCCCAAAATCCCATTTAATTAGTGATTGAAAGCGTACAAGAATAGCCATTGACCTTAGAGAGTGGTTTCGTCAAAACCGGATGCGCAAATCCATATTACAAGAAGTACAATTGACAGGGGGACAAGCGGGGAGCGCGCAGCAGGCACCAGGATTGCCGCGAAAACGCGACAATTGCCATGTTTCTGCGGCAAAGGCTTGGAGCCGCGCGTCGTGATTTGACGTGCAGCTCCGTACATGTACCCTGGTACCTCCTTTCGCCTATAAAAGCCCGGAGATTTTCAGAGCTGAAGAGGAGTTTAGAGGAGTTTTGAGGGTAATTTTTAGGGTTTTCTTCTCCATGTTGTAGTTTTTTAGGGTAGTTTAGGTTAGTTTTTCTTCTTCCTCTTTATATTTTCTATTTCTTCTAGATCTTATAATAGAAAAGAGAGTAGTACATGGTGGAAAGCAAGAGTACTTGTAATGAAAAGTGATAATCTATGAAAGGTTCTCTCTTTATCTCTCCTTATTTTCTTCTCTCTAACTCCTTTTACATGCTTAGCTAATTTTATCTCATGACAACTAAGTACTAATCACTAACTTGCTAACTTCTTACTTGATAATCCACATGAATCTAATAGTGTAACGCCCCGATCCCGCAGGTACGGGGACGTTATGGCGACGTACATACGCGAGGTAAAAACACCCTCACGCGTACGTTAAGCCTCAGTACAGGACACGGCCTCATATACACGAGGGTTCCAGCAGGAAATAAGTACAAGAATACCTGCAGAAAGAGGTTAGTGATCATAACAGATATAAAAATAGGGATCAATAAGATAACAGGAACAAATCACAAAGATACCTATGAATGGTCTCGATGACGAGTCTCCTTTGTGAATCCAATGGACTATCTGACGATACGATAACTCGGGTCTCCAACCTGGGCACGCAAACCCAGAATCGTCAGAAAGCGACCTAGTAAGTGGTAAAATGAAGGAAGTAGTAATACGTACTATAGTAATACAAGCACGATAATAATATATAATACATGTTTATGTCATAGTGATACCATATAGGAGAAATTTAATAATCTGTAGAGATATAACAATGACATATTTTAATACCATCACCACCTAGCATGTTATCATCGGGTCATGTCCACAGTAGTCTCCAGTGTGATATAATAACTATGTTGTATAGTGGTGAGTGATAGAACTGAACATACAGATGTACAGCATGTAATATACTCATACTACTGTGTTGTGCATATACAAAATGAAGTCTGCAAGGTAAACATATAACAGAATGTTTACAATGCGGGGTATACATGTACATGGTTCGCATGTTACCACATGAAGTGTAACGAACATCAGAAAGTGTAACAAGATATACAGGTGACATGATAGTGAATAACATATCAGGAATAGTAACAAATATGAAGGGACAATAATATACATGAGTCTAGCATGTCATGTGATTTATACAATACTAACAATCTGTACCACCTGGTATTTTAATCAATCTCTTCCAGTGTCCCATACCACTGGCAGTTCATACTGGAGCCCGCACTCCAGTCGAACCCATCCGGACACGGCATACGAGTACCATTATCCAAACGAGAGAGTGACCAAATAACAAGTGTTCCCGATGTCACTATTGTGTATACTGTTTTATTATGTTAATTGGAAACTCATGGTCGAGGAGCTCTTATCGGGTAGGTGTATCCCGTGCATACCCGGGATTACGGCCTTAAACAAACCCCTGGCTGCTGAGACCAGGGCCCTCCGCTAAGAGGGGAACAATAATCAAGTAACGGGAGCTCATGGAGCAATTGGTAGGTAGCACTACCGTCCCCTGCAGTGGGACTAACAATATGGATCCAGTACATCACCCGATAAGATCTAATCAACCGTCAAGTCTCCCCCAGACCCAAGTTAGCTTTATGATCTGATATGTCACTTATACAATGTCACAAGAACAAATACAGTACATGATACGGGTAACATGATAACCGGACCTGAGCTCTGTTGATAGCATAGAACAATATAACGGGAAACGGGAACAATATAATGGGAAACAGGAACAATAGATGTGGGATTCCATATATCGCATATCAACAGCTCTCAAGTCCAGTAACGGGAATATCAATATCAGTAACAGGAAATCATCATGTAACGAGAATACATGCATATCCATGTAGCAATCATATAAACCATGATCTATGCAACAGGACTAAATCCATGATCCATGTAACAGGAATAAAGCCATGATCATGTAACAGGAATACAAAGACAATCAATGTATGTATACCGGTGCGTCTATAGAACAGTGATGTAAGAACATGAAGTAACTGTGCACAGGATGGTATCCAGTGTACTAGCGTATCAGTATATCAATAGTTCACAAACATGCAGTAATAGTGTCGTGAATCTCGGTATCTATGTAATGGTGAAACAACGTCAATTAACGATATAGAGTGTAACAGATATTTATGTGCAATACAGTGTTCTGTGTATCGGTGGGTCTGTAAGGGTGACAGTGTAATAGTGACAATATCTGCTATCATGGAGTACGCGTGTATCAGGGCACATGTAACAGTACGACGTAACCATGTTTGATGTCCATGAAGTGACAGATGTGCTAGAGGTAAGAAAAACATGTGGACTAATAATCGAACCATTTTAGTATGATCATCTATCCCGTATATCTTATATTAATAATATGCTACCTGAAATCATGAAGCAGATGATATGATTATGTGATTGGTTATGTTTATTACACTATCATGCATAATCAAATATGCCTTCTCTATAATTAAGTTCTTTATTAACATGCTAGGGCTTTACCCATAATCACGATTTATTTATCTAAGCAATCACTCAATTTATTAAACATGAATAAAGATAATTTATTAAAAAGAAAACACTCACAAACTAGCCATGGGAAGGTAGCTCTCTTTCCCACGATCGCAACGGATCCAGAATCGTCCAATTCGGAGTCCGGATGCTCCAGATATCGCCCGAATACTAAATCATAACAAAAAGGGTTAAATATGTAATAAAGATATTTCCAATGCAATTAGTATAAAGTATGAGGGGGTTTTCTGTAATATTACCTTTATTGGGTTTTGGATGCGGGTTTGGGCTCTTAACGGGTCGGGTTTGGATCCAATACCCAAACCCACTAACATAAGTGATGGGTTGAGGGCAAACGGGTTAATGTGTTTCAATTAAACCCAATAGGGGTTAATAGGTTTGGGTTCTACCCAAACCCATTAAGGAACAAATAGCAGCAGCAGCAGCAGCTTGCTGCTGCTTGCTCCTGCGCGGGCCGGCCGGCCTGCCGACAGCAGTCCTGGCCGCCGCCGGCGGTTCGGGCCCGGCCGAGCAAGTGAGTGAGAGAGAGAGAGTGTGAGGGAGAGAAAAACAGAGGGTTGGAGAGAAAGAAACAGAGAAAAGAAAAGGAAAGAAAAGAAGAAGAAGAAGAAGAGAGGAAGGGGTAGCCTCCGGTTGGGAGGCGCCGGCCACCTGCAAGGGCGCCGGCGGCACGCCGGCCTCCGGCCGCAGGTTCACGGGCGTGAGGGGGAGAGAGAGACCGTGAGATAGAGAGAGGGAGAGAATTGAGAGAGAGACAGTGAGTGAGAGAGAGAGAGAGAGTTGCTTAGGGCTCTTAATTAGAGAGAGTGTGAGAGAAATAGAGAGAGAGAAATTGGAGAGAGAGAGAGAAATGGTAATTAAGAGAGAGGGAGAGATTTTAAAGAAGAAGAGAGGAGATTGGCGGTGGAGAGGCGGTGGGGGAATTCTCCAGAGAAATGGAGAAGAGGAAGGGAAAGAAAAAGAGAAAAAAGGTTTTTATAATATTTAATTAATATTATAATTGGGTCCAAAATGGACTAGCTCCGAACGGTGCCCAAAAATTACAGAAATAGAGAATATTAGCCTGAGACGTAATATGAAAACGGTTTGAAGAAATTCAGTCTGGTTTACAAATTAAAAATCCTGAAAAGTATCGTCGATATTGGGCGACACTGGTTTCGCCCGATTTTCGATAACTTCAGAAAAATCCCCAAAAATATCCTAACATAGAAAATACGATTCTAAGATACAAGGTGAAAGCAGATTCCCAAAATTTCACTCCATTTGTGAATTAAAAATCGTAAAGCCGATTATTGGTATCGGTCGACACCGACTACAGAGATTTTCCAAAATAATCCAGAAAAATACCAGAAAATTCTGAAAAATCTAAAATATTAGAAAATAAGATCTGAAACTGAAATTGGCTCAATCTGACTACCAAGAAGGTCAAGTCAATTTTTGTACGCCGTATCGAGTACTGATACTGTGATACGTACACCAGGGATCAGGGGGTTATAAATAGCCTCTACTTGTCCTTACTCTTGTAAGAGACATTGATGACTCACGATGATGGATTCTAACACTTTAACATCCTAACTCTCTAACAAGCTAATATTACTTAATTCAATGCTTGCACTTGTTTAGTTTTGATAGTTTAAGTGTAGCTTGCACTTGTTTGTTAAGTTTGGATGTGATGAGTTATCTTATGGGTCATGTTTTAAAACGCTCTTGAACTCAAGACTAGTGATGGCCAAGGACACATGTGAGGTAACTATCACTAAGAGGTTAGAATAGTTAGTGGAGTCATTAGTGGTTAGTAGTCATGAGTTTCTTTCCTTTTTACTTTGTTTTAGAAATAATTTTAAAAACCACAAATATTTTATCTTCTATGTTCCCACTTCGTCGTGTTTCTCTCCTCTCACTTTTTGTTTTGTTTTCTTTTTGATTCTTTAAAACGTTGAAGAAACTTTAACACACACGTGAACATACCGGTAAATCTTTTATCGCTTTTCGTCCCTGTGGATTCGACCAGTTTAGCCTCTATGCTATAACAGAAGTATCGAGAAAGCCAAAGTACGCACTTTTAAATTGTGATTTCAAAACATACACTTTTCGTGCACGGTTTTTCCCCGATCAACGCTCCACGAAATATGAAAAGTATCGAACCTCTCTATGGGTTCGTTATCATATGAGGAGTACTTCCCCTGTGCTGAAGAGTTGACGCAGCTGGAGAAGAATGAACTGACGCTTTATGAGACATAGTGGGAGATAATATGCCACTATTACATCTGTCTTTATCTCCACCCCAGCCGTGGAAATCTGATCAGTTTAAAGTCCTAGACCGGGTACTTATTCCCAATGGTGGATGGGCCTGTCGAGAATCTCCAGGCTCCGGTGGTGGAGAAGAAGATTGCTAAGGTAATGAAAGCCGGGAATCATAAAGACGTTATCATGGAAGAGAGAGGATGGTGATGAATATGAGCGAGGGGTCATCTTCTTAAACTTTTACCGCCAAGTCTCCAGGCCATTTTCTCGAAAGTGTTGTTGGCTGGCTTTCTGTCAGCTTGGCTAAAGAGGTGTGTGGTCCCATTACCACCTCATGACGAAATCGCGTCTATGGCCATTTTTTCGGTTGTTCAGCTAGTGCACCGGTGCTCGCTAGGTCCACTACCCTCCATGGTGTGTCGTATTCAGAGCGGGCTCCGGATGCTGATGGAGCAGTTTTGCAGAAAAACGACTACCAACCGGGCGAGCAAAGAAATCATCTTCCCGCGTGACGAACCTTCCCTCAGAGTTAAGATGCCTTATGCATATTTAATGGATTGGTTTGCCCTTCACTACCCGTCTTGATTTAGCCCGGAGAAGAACCATTAGAAGGCGAATATCATGTCCATGCTCGCCGCTTTTAAGAATTCGCAGTGGATAGGAATATAGATGGTCAAGCGTCAAGACTTATACAACCTCTTTCGCTATTTACCCACATCCCAGACACAACATATGGCGAAGAATTTCGCGATGTCGGGGATAAGCACACTATGTTGGAAGACGATACTTTCCGGTGGTTGGTCAGCATCAAGTTTTGCACTTGGTATACCGATGTGGGGATGATTGCTACCTGGAGCCTTATCTGCCCTACCGCTTTGCCAGACAATTCGGGTATGACCAGCTGTATGTTGGTAACCCCAATCCTCAGCTCAGGTGTATGGGAAGTTTAATTGACTGTGCTAGGGCTTAGAGGTATTTCATCACCAGATGCACTGGGGCTCGGTTCTGCTTGCCCCTATCGGACTCCTACGCTACTCACAACTCTCAACTTTTGCCAATGGTACAACATGTCGAACACGCGTCCCCCCACGTATCGAGTGAACTCTTTCGGGATAACCCTGATTGCCGCCCGATTGAAGGGGAGGCGGTAGAATAACAAAAAAGAAAATGTGTTCGAGTACCTGACATGGAAGAATTCCTTGCTGATTATGCTAGCGAGAGTTTGGTGGCTGTGAATTCTCGTGCTGAAGAGTAGGCATTGGGGCTGGTGAAGAAACTACCACAAGTCCTCATCCAGGTGAAGTAGGTGGTGAGCCCGCTCTGGAGGTTGCTGCCACTACTAGCATCAGAGAGGAGGAGGAAGAAGACGAGGATCACGATACCCATTTTAAGCGAAAGCAAAGATTGTCTTTTTCAGTCGTTTCTCTCGTCGCTTCTCCCCAGAAGATGGTAAAGTAAACCGTCCGACCCTTGCATCGACATCGAGGGGTCCGTTAAATTAGGGAAGCGTAACCACTGACGACTGACTTTCCTCCACATGTTGTCCCAATGATTATTCCTCCGGTTCCATCAGTGGTTGCTCCTGGTCCAACCCTAGTCGCTGGTAAGTTTTCACCGCAATTTGTGTCAGTCACAGGTGAGACAAATGTCTTCTGTTGCAATTGTTTATTTTTGTGACTAACTCTAAATCTTGAAATGCAGATAAAGAGGATGAGGAAACATGGGTTGCCTCCTTTCCCCACCATACAAATGATGTGGGTGACTGCCTGAACCCTGAGGAACCTAGGGAAGAGATGCAAGATGCCGGGCTTTCTTCCCAGGTCGAGGTGACCACTCAGGGAGATGAGACTGAGGATGTGGAGGTCATTGAGACTCGTGAGGCCCCGTAGAGGATGTCTCTCTTCTCGTTGCTTCTGTGGACAAGCCGGCAACTGAGAGTTCTTTGATGGAGATACCTGTTCCTGAGGTTACTCCTCCCACTGAAGCTGCGGAGACCAAGCATGTCAGCACTGCTGAGCCTGCATCTAATGAGACTCCTCAAGGCGAGGCGACAGAATTTGATATCGCTACCTCGACCTCTTCCGGTAAGAATCCTAAATTTTAGGATTCAGCGTGTGTTGTTTTATATTTGTTGCTAAATCAGAATTTTTTTTATAAAGATTCCTATGGAAGTTGCTCCCCCACCAACATTGGAACCTGAGCAGGTGGAGGAAGCAATTCCACCCGGTGATTGATCCCATGTTGTTGGGCTTGTTCATCAAAGAGCTATCCAACAGTAGGCCGCGCCGGCAACGGTTGAAATGGACTCCATACCAGAAGAAGGTGGAGATCAGCCCGAGCCTGAGACGGTGCTATCTTTGGTCCCACCAGTTGAGTCTATCCCTTAGCTTTTGACTTAGTGGAGGTCACGAAAGCTGGTCCGTCAATACTCCCGGTTGAACTAATCCCTATGCCCGGCTTCCGATTCTTGGCAGATGTTCCTCCGAAGATTCTTTTTTTGAGGATTGTTCAATAGCCGTGGCTCCAACTATCCCAGAGTAATCTACAACAACCTTACCTCAGCAGATCCCTCCTGCATCTATTGCTCCATCTCCAGTCGAGGTCGAATCCCAAGATGAATTTATTAGGGAACTTGTGGATTGTTTTTATAATAGCTTGAAGCACTGCCTCTCTATGATTTTTAAGAGCACCCATACTTCTTTTGCTTCTTGGAGAATCATTTTCTCTCGAGTCGATGATGAAAATATTCGGGATGTTTGAGGGTTTGCAGAAGCTGACTTCTTGGAGGAATTGGTCAAAATCTTGAAAAAATGTTAGTGAATGGAACCAGCTGAAGCAGCAAGACCTTACTCATCTAGTGGAAGCTGAATTGGAGGGTCTAGCAGAACATATGAAGAAAATTATCTAGAGACGTTCCAGGAAGTGGTGGCCATATCTCAAGAGTTCAAATCTCTAGAGGCTCGGGATGCTGAGGCTATAGAGGTAATGTCTGTCTCCAGTGAAACGCTTGACTCTGCTAAGGATCAAATCAAGAAGGCATGGGAAATGATTACAAAGGCCAACCTTCTCCTTTCCAAAGCTGAGCCAGAATGTCAAGCTGAAACTATTCGACTGGAAAAGATAAAGGCCGAGAGGCTTCAAATCCAATAGTGGGAGGTAGAGAAAAGAATGGCTTTAGAGGAGCTCAAATCCCGTCTGGATACAATAACTGTTGAATTCAACCGAGATGCGTTGAAGGCACAGGCCCTGCTAAAGATTGAAGAGGGAGAGAAGACCAGGATGTCTGCCCTTAAGGAAAAGATCAAATCTTATGAGAAACACCCTTGATTTTGCAACACCCTATATCTTCTTTATGCTTATCATTAATCAATAAAATTTGCCTTCTTGATCATGACTTGTTTGGATTCCTTTTTGCTCTTTCTCTTTGCTCTCCTTTTTTTAAGTTTTCCATATAAGAAACATTTTAATATGTATGTTCTTCATAAAGAACTTAAAGAAAGATGAATTTTCCCTAAGTAAAATTCTCAAAGAATAAAAATCAAAACCTAGACTAATCTTGAATATGATAGAATTAGTCTAGGAGAAAGAATCACCATGGGATAAAAGAAGGGTAGGTCTAATAATCCGTCTCTTCAGAGATTACTGACTAAACGTGATAGGTTATAAATTTATTAGACCAAAATCTTGTTGTTCAGAGGTGACAAATTGGACGTGACGATAAAGGAAAGTCCACCAGGGACTGAAGATGAAATTCAGACATTGATAGGCGCAGAGGTGATGGACTGGACATCACCTATTAGAAAATACCTGAATTCAGAGTTTTACCATTCAGAGGTGAAAAACTAGACATAACGGCAAACGAAAGCTGAGACTTGGCTATCTTTCAGTTCAGAGGTGATGAACTGGACATAACCGATTGAGAAGTCACCAAGCTCAAAATTTATCGTTTAGAGGTGATAAACAGGACATGACGACAAAGAAAGGTGAGATTAGGTAATCATCGGTTCAGAGGTGATGAACTGGACATAACCGACTAGAGATTACCAAACTTGGGATGTTTACTGTTCAGAGATGATGATTGATAGGTAGTTAAAAGTGCATATTTGTCATCATATTTATCATCATATTTCCCTACTTATTCTTTTATAAAGCATTGCTACATAATGTTTTATTGTTTAATGTTGTGAAGACCTTGAATAATTAAAGAAAAATAATTGAAGCCCAAAAGCCCACAAAGCCTACAAGCCTACATGCATGATTTATTTTAGTAATTTAGAAGCTTCTATCTTATCTAATATAATCTAAACTTGAATTTTAAATTATTAATTTAAAATCTAGGGGAGGAGGAGGGAGGATAAAGTAGGACTCCTAATTGCTATTCAAATCAAGAAAAGGGGGGAAGGATAGAATAAGATGGATCCTTATCCTAAAACAGAGATGGACTTCTAATTGAAACTGGTTGCTTGCACTACAAGATAAAGATAAAGGGGAGAAAGGCTTGAAGATAAAGATAAAGAGACCAAATCCTTTTCAAATTCGGATTTATGATAACTTGCTTCCCAAGTTATCTCGAATTCTCAAGATCGAGGGTCAGAATGCAGAATCCAGAAGGAGGCGCCCAGATGGACGGACCTGAGAAGGTCACGTGAGAAAACGCGTGGCCATTGGCCACGCTTTTGCCGTGAAAACGCAGCTACAGCCGCGTTTCCATGGCCGTAAGATAAATCTGGCAACGCGTTTTCGAGGGAGAGTTGTACTGGGACTCTGCGTCTTAAATCTCCTATAAATCCCCTGCAGAGCAACAGAGGAGGGGATCAGAGAAGCTCAAGTATAGGGTTTCCTTTAGATCATCTTTTCTTTCCAATTTTCTTGTATTTTTCGTTTTTTTATTTGGAGAAGAAGATTGTTGAAGAAGCAGAAGAGCTTTGTAATTGGCCGGTGACATCCAATAAAATAAGGTTCTTTATTCTTTTTTCTCTTCTTGACTTGCAATTCAATTTAGTTTTCTACTTTAGCTTATTTGTTTTTCTTCTTTTAATTTTGATGCAACTTTTCTTATTCAAAATAAATTGAAAATAAAAATAAAATATGAATAACTAATTAAACTTATAGTTTGCTAATCTCTTGATCAACAAAAGTTTAGTTTAAACGATGAATTGATTGACATCTATGCTTGTTAGAACCCTAATTAAATTGGTATTCTTGAAGATGAATCAATAATTAAGTTTACTAATTTGGGTTACACTTTTTAAATGGTTATTCATGGTTCATATTTAAATACTTTGATAGCATAATTTTAAGTGGACTTTTCTTATGCTGTGCTCTGAAATTAAGATGAACTATAGTTTAATTTTATATTATGCACACTAATTAGGATTTACAATATTTTTATTCATCTTACTTGATTCTCAATCAATACCCTAGGGTAGATAATTTTTTATTCAATATGATGTTCACTCTTTTAGACTAAACTTTGGTTGTGGTAGATGATTAGTAGACTATAATTCTTTTGCTTGATTAAACTTAATTCTCACAATCAATATCTCTTTTTTCCAAGCCAATTTTAGAGAAAATCGTTCCGGAAAGCTTCCATCGCATCCTTCCCTGTGGATCGACCCGTCTAACCCTTGCTACACACGGTTATATTGAAACGAGACTAAGACATTCTAACTTTAACTCTTTCTTATTATTTTCCTGTTTCAATCAAATTTTTGGCACCGTTGCCAGGGAGAGAACGGTACGATATTCTCTAAACAAACTAATTATTTTTTCTGTTTGCAGGATCTGATAACAGGAAAACTAGCTGCATCTAATGATATATAGCTACTCTGTGCCTCTGCCCTAGAAGGCAGAGCAATAGAGCCTACTAAATAGCCGTGCAAACGCGGCAATTGCAGCGTTTTCGCGGCTATAGTAGATCACTACTAATTGATCTTTTGCAGGTTGCTACAAATTGCAAAATTCTGTTTACTGCTTTGATAATATTTCTCTGTGATCACCCTGCATACTGCTAATTAATTAACAAAACCTATTAGTTGACTAATTAAAAAAATTAGACTCTTGCATCATAAGCACGTGTCTATTTAAATTTTCTTAATTTTCTGTAAGAGTGCTGGCGACAAGGTACGTTCGCATTGCATATAGACTAGGAAGCACCCTTGGCTGATTTACGGCTTTTGAGTGAATACTTGTCTATTGCTTTACATGTGCACTAAATCACTTTAAGGCAAAACCCATAAACAAGATATAGTGGGGACATCATTACCCTTCTTTGACCCACAAATCATCTCCGTTGCACTCACAATCTTAACCTTAAAATAAAAATTGACTAGATGTTGGCCTTAGTTAACTCGGACTCATTAGGAGATTGGTTGAAGGAGGAAGTTGTTCGAAATTAACTCTCGCCAAATCGGTGCTAGGGTAGGGGATTGAGGGACGAAATCCCGAAGGTTGGTGGTTTGGCATAATTAGGCCCGTCTTTGATGGATACCTCCCACCGATCTTACCACCTACCTGGCCGATTACTTGTGTTAAGGTCGGCAATATACCTCCTAAAGACAGTCTAAAGTTAGGAGTCGTCTAGGTCCAGGCTTACCCTAGATTAAGATTTTTGATTTTTTTTTGATTATTTTTCTCTTTCTTGATTGATTGGGTGAATTTGTTTGTTAACTATGCATGTCAGCTTTGTCAAGAGACCCAGTCACATCTAGACTAACTAGGAACAGTTCATCACTCGAACAAAAACCCGATTCACACATGGCACAACCACCATCACTGCAAGATAGGTTCTATCCTATTAGGACCTCTCTTCCATCTTGCATTCAGCTGCTCGATGTAGGAGATAATCAAAATGAGCTAAAATCACAATACATTAACACTCTTTCCAAGTTTCATGTATTTGAATCCGAGGATGCATACTTTTTCATAAGGGAATTTGAGGAAGTATGTCTAATGATGAAAATACTCAGCCTAGGAGTAGATGCCATTAATTATATTTTGTCCCATTCTCTTTGAAAGACTTAGGAAAGAAATGGCTCTACAGTCTAGAAACCGTTTCCATATCATCATGGATAATTTCGTCAAAGCCTTCTTGAACGAAGTTTTATCCCGTTCACAAGACTGTGCAAATTAGGAAAAGCATCTTGCAGTTTAAGCAAACAGCCAATGAACCTTTTTGGAAGTACTTCGAACATTTTAAGGACCTCTTTGCCCAATGCCCTTACCATGGGATAGAGAATGGCGACTTTGTCAAGCTCTTTATGATGGATTAGAATATCAAACAAAAATCCTATTAGAATCTATGTGCCAAGGAGGATTCTTGAAAAAGAACGAAGATGAAGGATGGTTATTATATGAAGACTTGGCTGATAAGACCATCCAATAGGAACCAACTCCGAAAAAATTTAGGACTAATGACCCTAGCTCTTCTAAATGAGGTGTCCATTCCATTGAGACAAATATAGCTACCGAAGCTAAACTAGCTGGTGTGATGTGAAGACTTGAAGCTCTGGAAACTAAAGAACAAGTCTCACTGAACCAAGTCAGCCCAACACCTTCGATGGGCTGTACTTATTGTCAAGCCATGAACCATGTGTTTGAGGAATGTCCCGTCTTTTCAGCTCATCAAAAGTTGCCCGAGCATATGAATGCAGCCTTCACAAGGCCCGCTAACAATCCATATTCATCCACTTATTATCCTGATTGGAGAAATCACCCAAATGTCTCATGGGGCCCAAACAACAATGATCAAATAAGGCCAAAATTCTCCAATAATTTTTAACAATCTCCTTATCAACAAAATTTTCCCAACCAAGTCCTCCACCATCTTTCCAAAATTCACATATGAAAACAAGACTCTCTAATATAGAAAGAAAGGTAGACACTCTAGTTAAAAATCAAGACACACTAGCTCAAGTCTTGACTAGGATAGAGATGCAACTGAATCAATAAGAAAGAAAAAGAGAACTCTACCAAGCCAACCATTTTCAAGCCCTAGGAATCCTAGGTAAGCCAATGAGGCTCAAGACCCAAACCAGTGTAACTTGGTTCATACGTTAAGGTCAGGGAAACAAGTTGATAATCAAGTATCCATGCCACCGGACCCAGCTCAATTGTCTACTCCATCTAGTTCCACTCCATCTCCACAAACTCCAAAGAAACTGAAGTTGATAAGTCAGCAAAACAAGTGCACCAACCTATAGCCCCTTTTCAATAGGCTTAGGAGTAATAATAATGCACATATGGAGGAAATGCTCGAGGTGTTCAATCAAGTTAGGCTTAATATACCACTTCTTGATGCAATCCTCGGGTCCCTAGTTATGCCAAATTCCTTAAGGACATGTGCCCCAAGAAAAGAAAGATAAATGTGCCCAAGAAGGTTTTTCTAGCCATAACATTAGTGAGCTATTGTCCAATCAGATCCCAGTCAAGTACAAAGACTCTGGTTGCCCCACCATTTCTTACACAATAAGTCAAACTGAAATTAGTAGAGCACTTCTCGATTTAGGAGCAAGCATTAATTTGCTTCCCTTCTCTGTATATCAACAACTTGGACTCAGCCCAACTCAAGTTACGATCCAGTTAGCTGATTGATCCATTAAAGTTCCAAAAGGAGAGATCAACGATGTCCTTATACGTGTAGGAGAATTTATTTACACAGTAGATTTCATTATTTTAGAGACACAACTTGTGTCTAATCTTAGGTCCCAGACTCCCGTCATCTTAGGACGTCCGTTCCTAGCAACTGCTAACGCAATCATAAATTGTAGAAACGGATCTATGAGATTGACTTTTGGGACATGACCAAGGAAGCCAATATTTTTAACTTAGGTAAACACCCCAACGACATAAATGACCAACTCTTTGAGGTCAACTTAATTGAAAATGTGACTAGTGAACATAAAGAGGAGATAGAATTGGAAGTAAGGTGTGATACTGAGTTGGAATCTGAGGATTTCACCTTGATGAGATGGTAAATTCTACAATTGAGTGGGCATCAAGCGTGAGTTCATTAGATCAGGAGCCAATAGTCTTATTCATCCACCTATCGGTCATCACCTTCCATAGAGCTAAAATCTTGCCTAAGCAACTCAAATACGCCTACCTAGGTGAACAAGAGACTCTACCAGTTATAGTTGCATCCACTTAACTAACAGGCAAGAGGAAGACCTTATGAAAATCCTAAAGAAGTATCAGGAAGCCATTGGTTGGACAATGACCGACATAAAGGGATTAAGTCCAACTATAGTTCAGCACCGAATCCTTTTAAATGAAGAGGCAAAACCAACTAGGAAACCGCAGGTAGGTTAAATCCTATCATGCAAGACGCGGTATGAGCTGAAATAGTAAACTTTTAAATAATGAGATAATTTATCCCATTTTTGATAACCAATGGGTCAGCCCAGTCCATGCGGTACCTAAAATCTGATTTACAGTGGTAGAGAATGAATGACAAATAAGAGTTAGTTCAAGCAAGACTCCCTACAAAGGTTCGAGTGTGCATTGACTATCGTAAGTTAAATGCTGCCACTCGCAAAGACCATTTTCCTCTTCCATTTATCGACCAAATGCTTGAACGATTAGTTGGCCATGAGTATTACTGTTTCTTAGATGGTTACTCGGGTATAAATCCCCATAGCTTCGGAGGACCAAGAGAAAACAACGTTCACGTGTCCATTTAGGACTTTTGCCTATCGTCGAATGCCTTTTAGTTTATGCAATGCCCCAGCAACATTTCAACGTTGCATGTTAAGCTTATTCTCTGACATGGTTGAACGTTTCTTAGAGATCTTAATGGACGATTTCTCCGTCTATGGAGACCCTTTCGACCAATCCCTCCATCATCTAGAACTTGTGCTGAAATGATGCATAGAAAAAGGATTTGACCTTAAATTGGGAGAAGTGCCACTTTATGTTACACACGGGATTGTCCTAGGTCATGAGATCTTTAGGAAAGGAATTGAAGTGGACAAGGCAAAGATAGAGGTCATAGCCAAGCTTCCCACACCAAATGTGTGAAAGACATCTGTTCCTTCTTAGGACACGCTTGTTTCTACAGTAGGTTCATCAAGGATTTTAGCAAAATTGCTAGACCCTTAACAAGCCTTTTAACTAAAGATGTGCCCTTCATTTTTGATGACGAATGTCTTAACGCATGGGAAAAGCTCAAAATAGAACTCATCTCTGCGCCAATAGTTTCTACCCCGGATTGATACAAGCCATTTGAGATTATGTATGACGCTTCTGATTTCGCCATAGCTGTCTTAGGACAACGCATAGATAACAAGCAACATGTAATTTATTATTCAAGTAGGACGCTTAATGATGCCCAAGTGAACTATACTACAACCGAGAAAGAACTCTTGGCAGTAGTGTTCGCATTGGAGAAATTCCGCCCATACCTACTTGGGACCAAAACCACGATATTCACCGACCATTCTGCACTTCGTACCTAATACTCAAAAAAGGACGCGAAGGCCTGACTCATTCATTGGATCCTCCTCCTCCAAGAGTTTGATCTCAAAATCGAGATAAAAGGGTGTCGAAAATGTCGTCGCCGATCATCTCTCTCGTGTTCCAAACGCCCCTTCCAACGAGTTGCCAATCAATGATGACTTCCCTGATGAACAACTTTTCGCTACTTTTAGGGAACCATGGTATGCTGACATAGTTACTACTTAGTCACAAATCAAACCCCATCCATTGGTCAAAACAAGACGTATATCGGTTCTTATCTCAAGTCCAATATTTCATTTGGGAGGAACCTTATCCTTTAAATATTGTTCCGACCAAATCATTAGGAGATGTATTCCTGATGAGGAAGTAAAGAGTGTTCTAACCTTCTGTCACGAATTTGTATGCAGTGACATTTTGGTCCCCGAAAACACCGAAAAAGTTCTACAGAGCGGGTTCTATTGGCCCACTTTGTTTAAAAATGCATTTGACTTTTACAAAACTTGCACAAGATGCCAGATGATAGGAAGGATTTCTAAACGTAATATGATGCCCCTAAACTCAATTCTAGAAGTAGAACTCTTTGATGTTTGGGGCATTGATTTTATGGGTCTCCTTCCTAATTCATTTTGGGCACCAATACATCTTGTTGGCTGTAGATTACGTATCCAAATGGGTTGAAGCCATCCCTTGCAAGACAAATGACAACAAAGTTGTTGTCAAGTTCTTGAAAGAAAACATCTTTTCACGCTTTGGAACCCCTTGTGCCATAATTAGTGATAATGGTACACATTTTTGCAATAGAACTTTTGAAGCTCTTATGCGAAAATATGACATAACACACAAGCTATCTGCACCTTACCATCCTCAACCAGTGGGCAGGTAGAAGTCTCAAATAGGCAAGTTAAACTTAACTTGAGAAATTGTGAATCAAAAAACAGGAAGGACTAGTCACCAATTGGTGGATGCCTTATGGGCATATAGGACCGCCTTTAAAATGATTCTAGGAATGTCTCCTTATAGGTTAGTCTTTTGAAAGGCTTGCCACCTTCCTGTAGAGTTAGAGCACCAAGCCTTATGGACAATTAAGCAGCTGAATTTGATCTAGATAAGGCTGGTACCCTTCGGAAATTGTAAATTTCTGAACTTGAGGAGTTAAGGAATGAGGTGTATGAAAATGCGAGATTATGAAAGATAGGGTTAAGGTTTTTCATGATAAGTTCATCATGAGAAAAACTTTTGTCCAAGGACAAGTCTTACTCTATAATTCTAGACTTCACCTTTTTTCATGAAAGTTGAAATCAAGATGGACAGGGCCTTTCGTTGTTAAGACCGTGTTTCCACATGGAGCCATAGAGATATACGACCCTAAGATGGTAATGAATTTAAGGTAAATGGTCAACGTCTGAAACCGTTTTGGAATCAATACCGGAAGCAGACACAATGATTTGTCACATACATTGCATTTATATTGTCACTTTACACACTTGTTAGCTAATAAATTATATTAATAGTGTCTTTTTCTTTGCTAAATGTAGGCCCAAGTGCTCAAAGAAAGAAAAGAGAAACAAGCCCAAAAGTCCACCAATTCTGAATTAATTCAGAATAAATTCGAAATGAAGAAATCAGGGCTAAATCTAGGCATATCAAGAGGTTGAGAAAAATCCTCCCTGAATCGAGCGGTTGAAGCCAGAGAATCAAGGCTGTTTCGTCGACTATTTGGAGCAGAAACCAAAACCAGCAGCAGATACAAGCTAAACAAAAACCAGGAAGTTCCCCCTTTTGGTGTGGCCACCTGGCCACACCAGGGCCGCGGAAACGCGGCCCAGCCGCGTTTCCGCGGCTTACCTGATTCAGTTGCGGAGCGTTTGCTCCCCTAATCTTCCCGGGATCCTATCCTTTAGGTTTTTGCCTATAAAAACTGGTTTCAGCAGGGAAAAA
>JAVJIF010009761.1:0-136215 GCA_038442645.1 Agave tequilana
TTTAGCATTTACAATCAACTTTTTACTGTTGTGTTAGAAATGTATATGCAGTGAGTCAATCAAGGAAATAAATGCTATAGAGATTAAACTATACAATTCAGCCAACCTGTAAAAAATACAGGCTAGTAGTTCACTCAGATTGCCACAGGAATGTAGCAAATCTGAGGGCTTCTGGGTGCTGCTTTCTTGAGCAGAGTCCAGGGCCACTTATATGTCCACTGCAGCAAAATTTCTTGTTGTTAAATCTGTACACAAAAACAAAGAAGAAAGTTAACCAATAATGTAAATCTAAAAAGAGAATGACTTATTGTCCCTCCCCGGCAACGGCGCCAAAATTGATTGAGATTTTACCTGCACAAAAATATAGAATTTCAGAACTTTTAATAAAGAGTGCAGGTGCTCAATTCTTCCGCGATAGCAAGTGGCTATGCGGTCGTGATCCACAAGGAGGGACTAGCGATGGAAGCTTTTAAGAAAGTTCTCTTTTATGCTATAATTAATGGTTAAAATTCTTCTTTTAGTTCTTAAAAAGAAAAGAGAAAATAGAGTTAAAGTCAAGTTAGGAAGAAAGTGGTAGAATGAGAAGGTGGAGAAAATAGAAGTGATATGTACAAAGAAATTGAAAAAGAGTGAAAGAGATTTGAAAGATTGTGTTGTTGGTAATTTACACTAAAATTTAAAAAAGAAATTAAAATAATTACTTATCTCCTTGACCAAAAGCTTACCTGGAATCTTTGGCGATGATGTTACCTTGAAGTGGAGGCAATCAGCGCATAGCTCATAAGAGTTGATTCTCGTCTCTTCCACATTACATCATCAAAATAAAACAAGCATGAAATGATACAGACTGAGAATAAAATCCATCGTCATGAGCTATCAGTGGCACTCGTAAAGGCAAGGCTCTTTCGAGTCATTAAGACTCACTTGGATAGCAATTGGGACAAGAAAGAGAGAAGTAGAAAAAAGAAGAAGAACACAAAACAAAGTACAAAAAAAAAGGTAACTATAGATTCAATTTTATAACAATAAGAGAAAAGAACAACTTACACCGGTGTCACTCTCAGTAAAAACTTCATTCTCATTCTCCTATGAAACTCTGATCTCCTATGAATTACATAAATGAAACTGAAAATTACATAAAAAGAAAAACAAAAACAAAAAACTACACTAAAAAAAAAATAAAAAGTGGACTAAATTTTATCTCTGCATCATCGTCCTCTTTTGCCTTTGAGATTGCAGGTATTTATAGGAGAAATGTTGAGGGTAGAGGAGTATGAAGATAAGGAAGCTGGCTATTCTGAATTTGAATCCTCCCCTTATCTCCAAACTTGATTTGATGTGGATATTCAGTTTTGATCTGCAACTTATTGGCGTATTGATTGTTAAATATACTTATCAAATGATAGAATTAGAAATAATAATCAACTAAGAGTTCTAGCCCTTCAAGTCCTCTTTCTGGATAATCTTGAATCATCAAATTTGAATTCTGGTAGCGAAAGTTATGATTCATATACTAAAATGTATCCGATCAAAATTTGAGTCAAAATTTCTTCATCTCATCCGTTGATATTCTCACTATCCGTTTATCCCGTGGATTTGGACTCTGTATTTGACGTTATCCTTGGTTAATATTTAGCTTTAACAACTTGAATCACCAAAAACTGAGTTTAACCAACTGGATTTGGGATCATCCTCCTCTAACTAATAGATCTAGTTAAATTTGAATTTACCTGATATTTATTTGATTTTATCCTCTTTCTCCCCATGATTATCTTCTGCAAAATAAAAATTAAGACAAGGAATTTAGCAGATTTATTACTGATTAATGTGGATATATATAAAAAATAATGCAATAAATGTGTGCAATCATTCACTCCGATTGCCACAGGAATGTAGCAAATCTGAGGGCTTCTGGGCTCTACTTTCTTGAGCAGAGTCCAGGGCCACTTATATGTCTACTGTAGCAAAAATTTCTTATTGTTAAATCTGTACACCAAGAACAGAAAAGATGGTTAACCAAAAGTGTAAACTTAAAAGAGAATTACTTACCGTCCCTCCCCGATAACGGCGCAAAATTTGATTAAGGTTTTTACCTACACAAAATACAGAATT
This sequence comes from Agave tequilana, assembly GCA_038442645.1. Classification (NCBI taxonomy): domain Eukaryota; kingdom Viridiplantae; phylum Streptophyta; class Magnoliopsida; order Asparagales; family Asparagaceae; genus Agave; species Agave tequilana. Next base: position 2,113 of record JAVJIF010009761.1, read on the forward strand.
TTAAAACTTAGAACAAAGAGTGCAAGTACTCAATACTACCACAATAGCAAGTGGTTATGCGGATTGTGATCCACAAGGAGGACTAACGATGAAAGTTTTTAGTAAGTTCTCTTTTAGGTTACAAAGAATGGTAAAGATCTTCTTTTAGTTCTTAAAAAAAAGGAAAATGAGTTTAAGTTAAGTTAGGAAGAAAGTCATAGAATAAGAGGGAGAGAAATAGAAGATGGATATATACAAGAAATTGAAAAGAGTGATAAAAGAATTAGGAGATAGTGGTGTTGGTGATCTAAACTAAAGTTAAAAAAAAAGAAGTTAAAACCTAAAAAACTTACTTATCTCTTCGGCGCATGCTTATCTTTGACCCGTATCGATGATGTACCTTTGTTTGAAGGCGAGCAAAGTATGACAAATAGGATCTTCCCCATTCCCGATTTACACTATGAAATGAAGGGGCAAGCTACACTACCATAGAAATGGATATCCATCACCATAGGCCATCAACGACACTGCAAGGGCAAGGCAACTTCGAGGCTATCAGAGTCATTTGGATTCACAAGCACAGAAGAGGGAAGCAACAAAAACAAGAGTAAAGAAGAAAAAAGAAAACTTCAATTCGATTCAAATAACAATGAAAGAAAAGATTACTTATACGGTGTCATCCTCAGTACAAGCTTGCTCTTATTCCTTCGTGAAACTCTCCTCTCAGTTACATAAATAAAATAAAATTACATAAAAAATAAAAAACCTAAGTTACAAACTACAATATAGCCTAAGTTTTACTCTCTACTTGGTCGTTCCCCTTTGTCTTTGAGATTGCAGGTATTTATAGGAGAAATGCAGAGGTTAGAGGAGTATGAAGATAGGAAAATTTGGATATTTCTAAATTTGAATCCTCCCCTTTATCTCCAAACTTGATTTGATGTGGATATTCAGTTCTGATCTGAAGCTTGTTGGCGTGTTGATTGCTGTATATAACTTATCAATGATAGAATTAGAAATAGTGATCTACTTAAAATTGGTAGCACTTTAAGTCTTCTTTCTGGATCATCTTTAATCTTAGATATGAATTTCGGTAGCGAAAGTTATGATTCAAATACTAAAATATATCCAGTCAAATTTGCTTCATCTCATCTGTTGATCTTCTCTCTATCCATTTATCACTTGGATTTGGACTTTGTATTGACATTATCCTTGGTTGATCTTTAGATTTAACCACTTGATTCACCAAAAACTAAATTTAACCAATTGGATTTAGGATCATCCTCCTCTAATCAAATAGATCTAGTTAAATCTGAATTTAACTGATATTTATTTGATTTTATCCTCTTTCTCCCCATGATCATCTTCTGCAAAATAGACATTTAAGACAAGAAATTTAGTAGATTTATTATATGATAAATGTGAAAATGTAATAAAGAAAAATGTAATAAATGTGTGCAATCAGTAAACCTTTGAGTTCTTTAAGATTTCTCATAGGTTGCATCTATTGGATGGCACAGATCTTCTCTGGGTCCAGGTGAATTCCATTGGATGTAACACCACATCCAAGGAATTTGCCACTGGATACCCCCAAGAAAGATTTAGTCAGGTTCATTCTCAACTGGTGAGCCCACATGATTTCCAACACTCTCTACGAGATGATCGCCTTTGTCACGGCTTTTCATGGCGATATCATCAATATAGAATTCTATGGTCTTGCATATATGCTCATGGAAGATCGCATTTATGACGCGTTGATATATCGCACCTGCGTTCTTCAAGCCAAAGGGTATTATTGTATAGAAATATACTCTCAAAGACATCCTGAAAGATGTGTGTTTTTCCTTCAGGGTGCATTTTTATCTGATTATACCCTGAGAAGCCATCCATGAAAGACATCCTCTCAAAATCACACGTATTGTCAATCATAACATCCGTGATCAGGAGAAAGAATTCGTCTTTAGGGCAAGTGGCATTCAAATCATGGTAGTCGATGCAAATCCAGATCTTTTCATTCTTTTTGGGAACGGGAACGATATTGGCCACCCAATTAGGATGTTGCTCTTTCCTGATGAAACCAGAGTCTATGAGCTTTTTGACCTCTGATTCAATTGCTTCCATGATCTCAGGACGGAACCGTCATTACTATTGTTTGACTAGTTTGGCGTCTGGGTTGATGTTGAGATGATGCATAGCAATCTGGGGATCGAACCCACGCATATCCTTATAATTCCAAGCAAAGACATCTATATGCTCTCATATGAACTATATTAGGTCTTCTTTCTCGAAAGGTGACAAGCACTCACTTATGAAGATGGGCTTGGGGTTAGCCTCATCTCCAAGATTTATTTGAGTCAACTTTATCCTCAGTGGGTGATTCACATTGTTCAAAGTGTATACCCAAAGAGTATTTAAGTATTTAATTCATGGATCAGAGTCCGACTGAATTAATTCTTCAGATTTAAAGGTATCTTCTCCATCATCTTTCAAATGACTAGTTGATACCATATTCACTGAGAGACTTTCAAAAATTGATGATACTGTCATTTGAGTCCCACGATGACGATGATGATAAGTTGTCATGATAGATCTCTTTTTTAGATTTGGAATTTGATGAGACCAGTGTAGTTACATAACCGAGTCCTCTTCGGGTCTTGTGGTAGTAATCGGTGATTTTGCCTTTCAGTACATATGAATGAAGTAGTGCTCGTTTTCCTTTGCTGAAATTAAGGCCGATTCCTTGGTAAAATCATACCCTATTCCTTCCATCATGTGATGTAACTTTTGTCCATAATCAAATAATTATGGAGACTCAGAATTACCCCTGAGCTTTCACAAGCTAAGGGCGCAGTTTTGATCCGTTCGCATAGAATCGACTTTTTACCCTTTCGCTTAGCTGGTACTTTAAAGAGAGCATTGTGTGCACCTTCAGTCTTTTCGCGTACAAGGAGAGATGACTTTATTAGTACGCACGATGGTGTCAAAGCATTCATTGCTAACCAAGGATCATTGCTCACATCAGTACTAGTGTCTGACAATACATAATCCAAAGCAAATACAAAAAGGTAAGCCAAATCTAAATTTTCATTGATAAATCACTCGTCTTCAACATTGGCGGTGGTATCAAAATTGAGCTTATCAATGCTCGTTACAAGGGAATTTATTTTCCAGAGGCACTCGTCTTCTTCTGGCTTTATATCTGCTTCGTTGCCAGAGTCAGGTCTTCTGGGCGTGGATTCTCAACAACCTCAAGAGAATCCTGATAAAGGAGAGAATCAGTAAATTAATTCTTAACTCCTTTGAATGGATGCCTTTCGGTAATCAACGTTCTCACTTTTCCATCTTCACCAATGTATTTCATTACTCGATGAAGAGTGGATCGGACGATGGTGTTGCGGGGAATCCAAGGTCATCCTAGCAGCATATTGTACAAAGTGTCAATGTCAATGACATAAAATGTCACCTCAGATTTCAGGTCCCCGATTTGACACCTGAGTTTGATTTTTCCCATTAGGCACATACCATTGGCGTTGAAGCCATAGATGATTGTCTGAGTGGTGCTTAACTGGTGGGTGGGGATCCCTAAATGTTGCATGACCTTTTAGGGCATGATGCTCAACGCGGACTCCAGATCAACCTGAATACAGCTCACTTCAGATTGTCCAATATACGTGTGTAATACAGGGGTCTATCATGTTTTTTTAACTTGCATGTCTTCTGGGGTGAAGGTGATGCAGGAAAACCACTTTGAGGTTCGGTGGCAATGGTTGCCATCTTTCTCTTCACATATAGCAGGAATCTAGGTCATGAAAATCTTTGCATCTACTAATGCTTCTCTTAAAGCATCCCTTGTAGACTTGGAAAGCCTTAGGAGCTAATAGAGAGTGATTCAAGCAAGGATGTTGGCTAATTGAGCCAAGACATCAAAACAGAAAGGAGTTGAAGGTCCTACACCATATTTCTAAAGAGCTTTGAAATACCAAAGCTCTTTCTTCTTTTTCATGAATGGCTTTATATACTGCTCATTTGTTTCCTCAGCTGGCTGTGGGAAGTTCACCATCGACTTGACATACTGTTTCAGATACTGCTTGCCCAACCGAGTCTTTGATATGGGAGGTGTGCCTGTGTCAGCAGCAAAGGCGAATTCCTCATCTCCTGAACTAGTAAGGGAGGTGACATCTTTCTTAGTTTTTCTTATAGAGATACTCACCACATCGCTGGAGGACACCTTGGCCTTACCTTTGGACTTCCTGTTTGTGATAGCCATCCATTACTGGCTTTGAACAGTGTCAGGGTGGACCCACATTGTTTTCCTTCGAGAAGTAGGTACTGGAATAAGGCCTTTCTCCTTCTGGTTGTGAGGATCAGTATTGATCACTCTTAATTTTCTTTTGGTATGGGAACTACTCTGGTTGGCCCGCGGTCCATCTAAATTGAATAGGTGATAAGGCTGTCATATTGGCTATCGCCTCCTTCTGTTCTGGACGGAGCTTTAATACTTTCGCACCGATTAAAGCCTGAAGAACATCTTTAAAGATGTAGAAATTCGTGGTAGGGTACCCCAGCATCCTGTGATATGATAGTAACTAGGATCATCAGTCTTTCTTCCCTCTTCTGGATGTCAGATATCTGACAATTTGAGTATGTTACTATTTTGGAGTAACTTGAACAAAGAGACCACATGCTCATCCTTAAAGGAGTACAGTTTATTGGCTCGTGCTTGGTAGGGAGCCATTCTTCCTCTGACTAACTGGGTTTTTTGAAGGTGACTTGACTTCCATTGCCAGAGTCTCTTCTTTTAAGTTGAGAAGACGACTCTGGGCCACGTCGCATTAGCTTATCGGGTCATGGTTTGCTGTCTTTTTCTTCAGCCCTAACCTAGTGACAATCTCTTCCGCCTGTTCGCCTTGTAGCACCAGCTGCTTCCAAGTGCGACATTCTGCTACTCCATTTTAGCGAGTAGGGAAGTATGGAGATTATGATAGCACGTCTCAACCAGTGTAGACTGGGTCATACCGCTGGGATAACGGAGTGCCATGCTCCAAAATCTCTCGATGAATATTTTGATGGACTCTCTTTTCTTTTGCTTGACTACAAGGAGAGTTGGTACTGAAATTTCTGTATCATCTTCAAAGAAATGAGCTAGAAATAATTTCTAGAGGTCGGTCCATGTCTTAATCGAGCTGGCAAGATGAATAAATGAGCCATGATAGCATAGTTCGATACTACATTCCCAGTTTGGGACTTGAAGTAGTGTATGTGTTGATTCGGTGATCCTTTACCGTTGAAAGTATGAAGAGTCAGTGCCTTAAACTTGGGATGGTAGGGAGCCGTGTCCCACTCTGCTGGGTAGGGTCAGACTATACCCACATCTTGGAGACCGTCTCAGTTTCCGAGGGCCTTGAGGCATTGCTCAAATTTGCTCATCCTCTTGGATTGACTGCTCCCGTTCTTTGAGTTATCCTCCTCTTCAAATGAAGATTTGGGTAGCTCAGAGTTGGAATGCTCTTGACTCTCAGTATTTTCAGAAGATGATCTTTCCCCTTCCTTCTGTTTGCCTTTAGACTTCTTCAAAGGAGTTTTACCTTTTAATTTCTTCTTGTCCTTAAGCAGTTGTGATAGCATCTCCTTAAAGGTGTCGATAGATTCTTGCTGAGTTTGAATCATATCGAATTGTTCCCTTTGGACTCGGGCTTGCTTTTCGAATCGCTTGGCCACCTCCTCGGGAGTTCTCGCCATGTAAGCAAAGGTGGTTATCTCCGAACTGGAATTCAAAGACTGAGATTCAATGATAGCAGAGTGCTCATCATTCACCTCAATCCCCCTGGCTAAAAGACTCTAGATGACCGGGGTGATTGTTCTCGTGTGGGTCCGGGTGTGTCGGGAGACTCCTTCAGGTTCGACAAGAACATCCTTCAAACTTGGAGACTGATCAGCATCCGAATTCTCTGAACTAACAGCCAGTTGCTTCCCTTTGGACTTACTTGGTGTGAAACTCGGCCCCACCATGTTTGCAGTTACTTCTGATATGAAGAATTTTTTTCTTCCAGGATCATCGTCGCTTGGCTAAGTTTGAAGCCGCTGACAACCAGCTAAAAACTGAATGTTTATTTATCTGAAATCCGCAATGGCAATCAGAGAGTACTTCTGAGATAAGTTGCTCACAGTGACATCGAGGGGAGATTTGATGGACGCTCCTCTTTCTTGTCAGGTAGTCCCTTAGTCTATTAAGAGAACATCTGAGGAACTAGCTTCAAACACCTGGAGGTGAGGGCCTTTTGGCCTTTTATGTCTTGAAGACGTGCCATTCTGAACGTGGGTCTCGTGTTTCTTTTTTGAAACACGGACCGCGCGTTATGTTGAAATGCGATCATTGCATTTAGAGTTAAAAATGCGGGAGTCATGCTCTGAAACTGGTAGAATGCAGATCTCACATTTTGAAGTAGAAATGCAAGCTTTCGGCATTGGCTGAGTTTGCCTCAGAACGCGAGTCTCGCGTTTAGGACCAAAGATGTGGGACTAATGTTCTGAAGCTGGCAGAATATTGGTCTCACATTTTGGGGTACGCGAAGCGTGGATCTTATGTTGGATGCAGACTTCGCGCTGCCTGAGACGGGTGCGGGTGTGAACCTCGCATTTTGAATTTTCAGAACAGATGGCTTCTACAGAATCTTCGATTTGTTGTTGACGTGCATGACTGATTCGTGGACGTTTAGCATTTCGGTTGAGTCGCAGGGGTTATTAGGAACCCCCGCAACCTTAAATTGCAGAGTTTAGAGAGAAAAAGGATGGTGGAATTGATGTTCACCATAACTTTGATCGTACGTCGACGCACTAGCCCTACGGGTCTCTTGAGAGATGTTAACGCGGGCTGCAAGGGCTGCACGAGAGGTTTTTAGAACCTCTTCAGAAGTGGCACCACTTGTGCTGTGAGTAGTGGTGCGGCCACTTTAGGAGTAATCTCTGAAGAGATTCGAGAGCGAGTCACTGAAGAGACTTTGTGGTATTGCCGCATTGCCTTTGATTGGCGAAGCTTGAGGAAGAAATTCTTCAAACTTTCCTTGATCGAATTCAACGACAAGGGATTCCACCGTCTTATCAAAAAGCTAGACATCAGCTTACGCCACGGCGTTCTCGTCGGTAAAAAAAAGCAGTCCCCAGTGGAGTTGCCATCTTTTTTTGGTCAGAAAAGTTATGTTCGATGTAAAGTTTCTTTGAGTGGCTGAAAGGTTACAGTGGGACGATTCCGATGACAAAAAAGAAAAGAAGGTATAATTCTCCTCATTGTTTAAGGCTGGGTTCTTCGTGTGGTGATGGAGAGTGATTCTTGTTCTTCATTGACCGGCCAAATGCTAAGCTTTTCTTCAGGACACTCTCAAAAATCTAAGGAGGAAGCTCTGTTTTTAACACACTAAGTGTTTAGAGTCTACTGATTACTCCTTTTCTCTCTCTTGAAAAGTAAGAGGAAGAAAAACAAGAAGCTTTTAGCTTGAAATTTCTCAGCTCTCAATTTTTCAAAGTTTCTTCCCTTTTTTCTCTCGCCTATTCCTTGTTATAGCTCCTCAGGCTATTTTTAGGGAGTCATAGGGGTATTATTGTCCCCTAAAATCCCTCCTTATGGGGATTAACTCCCTATTACGTGGGGAGATAATTGACCTAGTAATGAGGATCAGTTATAATAAAACGCGGGTTTCGCGCTTGATGCGGACCTCGTGTTGCTTGTTGTAGATACGGACGTCTCAGCTAGAACGCGGAGTTGCTCAGACTCGCGTTTGAAGTGAGATGTAGGTTCCTTAGACCTGCGTTTGAAATGGGACACATAGTTGCTTAGAGCTGCGCTTGAAATAAGACGCAGAGTTGCTAAGACCTGCGTAGGACGCGGAGTTGGTCAGACCGCGTGGGATGCGAATTTGGTCAGACCCGCGTGAGACATCTCTGTCTTTCCTTTGGACGTGAGGTCCGCGTTTTAGTTGACACGCGATCTTTGCGTTGAGTGGGGCTCGCGTCTGATGGCTTGTCCTTAGTGACTTTTAAAAAGCCTACAATCTCTCTCTCTCACACAACTTTCAATTGTGGAAATCTGAATTTCTCTTTACTTTCCTTGACTCACCTTTAAAAAGCCAACCCCAAGGGGTTTATATAGGTCCTAGGATGATTCTAGTCCAACCCAAACTTCAATAATCCAATCTGCACTGCCTCAGAGAAAGAAGAAAGCCGAGTCCAATCCAAACTGGAAACAGAATCAAAAAAGGAGACTGGTAGAACCTAATATTACTCGACTAGGGCAAGTATTAGTAGACTAATACCAAGTATTACTCAACTATACCAAATAATTAGTCGACTACTGTAATACAATTTGAGAACCTAACTCTCTGTTTGCAAGGCTTAATCAATACACCAGTATTAGCTGATTGCATCTCAATTTTATATGTTTATTGTCATATTTGCACATTTATCATTGATCATTCTCCATTTATTTTGCTATTTAACCCTCTTTTTATTTATGGTGTGTAGATATTTTAAAAGAGGAAGATAAGACAAAAGAAGCTTCTAATCTATCCAATTATCCTACCTAAATTTGGATTTCAAATTAAATCTATTTGAAATAAAGAGAAAAAGAAGGATAGAAATGATAATCCTATCCTGATTTAGACATAAAGGAGAACATCAATTCAAATCAAGTTGCTTGAGCTCTAAGTCAAAGACAAAGGGAGAAAAATTCAAATTTAAACTCAGATTAAGAGACAAATTAATTCCTAAGTTATCTAGAAAAGGATGATATTTTAAAATCTAGAGTTAAAATAAGGATTCAGAGGATAGATCTCCAGGTGGATAGACGAGATGAAGCCATGCACAAATAAGCAGGCTTAGACTCCCCCGCTTTGTCACGGAAACGTGGTGGCTATTTCTTCTTGGCGGTTGGTGTGGCGGTTGCGTGTACAAGTTTTAGTAGGACTCCACTTCCTATTTACCCTATAAATACCACCTCAGAGGCAGAGCATAGGGTATCTCAGATCTAATCTTGGGATCTAACTAAGAGTTTTTCTTTAGTTTCTTCTCCATTGTAATTTCTAATTTTAGTTGGAGAGAAAGATTTATAAAAAGGGATGGAGCCCTTATAATTAACGGTGACAGCTTCAATAAAGGTCCTTTTGTTCTTCTTTTCATTTTGCTTTCATTGATATTTAATTGCTTTTTTTATTTGCTTTATTTATTTTGCTTTCTTTACATGCTTTCTTAATTTAGTTTAGATTATGTCTAACTAATAGTTTGTTGGCCCAAGAGGTTACACTCTCCAATTGTTTTGTGTTTTGATGATGACAAACCAAATAAGAGCTATTTGGTACTAATGAATTTGCTTAAGATAAGTTTCAGGATAAGTACCATGTTTGGAGGACATTGCTTGCTATTGCAACAACTTCTAGGTTCATAAAGCTATGAAGGCATATTGCACATCAAGGAAGGATCATAGAAGAAGAAGGCTCTAGCAAGGATAGCATGGCTCAAAGAATTGAAGATTGCTCAAGAAGTCTTTAATTATTTTTTGTTTTTAGTTTTATAGTTTGTTAAAGAATAGTGGATAGGTTTGAAGCTCTATCACACACGTTTTTGCGCACATACTTAATCCAAAATAATTTCTTTTAATTTATACAAAAATATTTTGCATACAAGATTTTGCCTTCAGATATATATTTATGTTTTATGCTAATCCCTGTTCAAAAGTATTTTTGTCAAAATCAAAATCCCTTTTATTTTCTGTCCAAAACCTAGTTTTTGACCTGAGCCAGTCGACCGGACAGTCGACCGCACCTATGTCAGGTTTGGCCGGTCGACCGGCCCAGTCGACTGTAGTTCTGGGTGTGCATGTATCAGTGTGCACGTTTTTTGCGGTCGACCGACTGTAACTCAGTCTGCTCTCGGATAGATTGGGTCGACCGGGCGGTCGACCGCTGGCCTGCAACGGTCATAATTTTGAACGTACGGTCGACCGGCCAGTCGACCGCACTATCCGTTGAACAGTAACGGGCAGTTTTTAATGAGCTGTTTATTTTGTCTTCTTGTGTTTAAAATTTGATTTAGGGATATATTTCAAATCTAATATGACTTAATTAACCTTAAGTTTGTATTATCCCTAAACCCTAGCCCTCTCCTATAAATAGGGGTGTTTGGGGGAGAGATTGGTTGCAACAATTTTTGCAAGAAAAATTCAAAAGTTTAAGGCATTCAAAAGAGCTTTGTTTCTTGTTTTTGTGCTGGAATTCTCTCTCATTTTCTAAAGTGTTTTTTGAAATACTCTCTGATTTAGTTTTCTTTCTTCACTTACAACAAGAGCTTCATTCCTACTCATTGTTCTCTAAGGACCTTTTGTAAGGGAAGAGACTTTTGAAAGAGAGAGTTTGTGGTCTTTTGACTACTCAGAATTTGCTTGTACTTGAGATTGTGGAGTTGGGTACTCCGGTGTAATTGTGATTTCTTTGTGATAGTGGAAGTATCTAGAATCCTTCTGGGAAGGCGGGGAGTAGAGCTGGGTGCTCGAACCTCGATAACATATCCTTGTGTTTGCGTTTGATTTACATACTTGCACTTATTACTTGCTTATCATCATCATTGCTATATTTACTTGCTTTCATTCATCTTGTGAATCTTGTTGGGTGATTGTTGCATCTTAATTTTAAATTTGTCCATTGATTAGCATTATCACCTATTCACCCCCCTCTAGGTGATTTTCAATTGGTATCAGAGCTTGGACTCTAGGTTTGGCTTAACATCCATAGAGAGATCCTTAAAATTTGCTAATCAATATTTTCATTCATACATTCATACACTAGTAAACATGGCCGATAACATTAAAACCCCTCCTAAATTTGATGGACTTAATTTCCCTATTTGGAAGGTTAGGATGACTATATTTTTGCAATCTTTGGGTAGCTTAGTGGCCAAGTCCTTGACCAAACCCTATGTAGCACCCGATAGTGATGAGAGCACTTGGACCGACTTCAACTTTAGAGAATATGAGGCTAACTCCAAGGCCAAAATTCTCTCTTAACCGCCTTGAATGAGGATGACCTTACACGGGTTTCATTGCCAATCCGCCTATGAGATTTGGCAACACTTGTTAGTCACGCGCGAAGGGAATTCACAAGTCAAGAGAGCTAAGATAGATCTCTTGAGGTCCCAATATGAATCTTTTAAATGCTTGATGAAGAATCTATTGATTGTATGATTACCCGATTTACTAAAATCACTAATGGTCTTTCTTCCTTAGGTGATGACATCTCCAACGATCAAAGGTGCGGAAAGTGATTCGGGCTCTTCCGTCTTCATGGGAGATAAAGGCTACCACCTTAAAAAATTGAACGACAAGGACGAGATGGACCTCATTAGTCTCATTGGGAACCTAAAGATCCATGAGATGGAGAAGAAGGCAAGAGAAGAGGCCACTACTTCAAAGAAGAAATCCATAGCCTTCAAGACTTCATCCACCAATGATGACGATGAAGAAGACGAAGAAGAAGATGAGGAGCTAACTCTACTTGTGCGGAACGTCAAGAGGTTGTACCGGAAGAACAAGCTCAACTTCCGGAAAATTTGAAGGCAAAGAGGAGAGAAGGATCATTTGCTACAATTGCCGCAAACCCGGACACATCATGGCGGATTGCCCGGAGTTCAAGAAGAAGATGACTTCCTCCTTCAAGCCAAAGAAACCGGAGGAAAAGAAAGCGTACAAGGCAACTTGGGATTCGAAAAGCGAGTCCGAAGAAGAGGTGGATACGGAGAACATGTGTTTCATGGCAAACACTCCTAAGGTACCTCTCAATCTCTTGATGATGAAGATGATGAACTATGTAAGGAAGTTCTTGTACATGCCTTTGTTGAACTTTCTGAAACTTATGACAATAAAAAGATTGAATGTTTTAAATTACAAAAAGAAGTTGCTTTTCTTAAAAATCAACTTGCTATGGTTTCTAAAGAAAAAGATGATCTTTCCTCTAATCTCATTTCTATTCAAGAAGAATTTAGTGCCTACAAGATTTCTTGTAAGGCAAAATCTCCTATGATTGATGAAAATAAAATTTCTTCTTTTAAATCTAAAATAAATGATTTTGAAAAAGTTTTAAATGATTGTGCTTTTAACACAAAGAAACTTGAGGACATGTTTTCTAAAAAGCACACCTCTCATGCTAAAGATTCACATGCTAAGATTCCTCATGCTCACACTACATAACACTTCTCATGCTAAATCTTTCCATGTTCACAATTCTCATGCTCACAAATCACACACTCACTATGCTTTTAAATATGGTAGAGTGTATAGATGCACTTATTGTGGTAAGAATGGACATTTGGCTAAATTTTGTTATGACCAAGTAAATAGGACCAATAATCTTATTTGGGTTAATGAAACTAACTCTTTAGGACCAAGAAAATGTGGGTACCAAATCAAGACCTAAATTATTTGATGTAGGTACACACCAAGGCTCCAAGACGTAGGGAGCGGTGGTACCTTGATAGTGGTTGTTCAAGACACATGACGTGGGATATCAACAACTTCACAACCCTATCAAGTACATGGAAGGTGGCACCGTCACCTTCGGGGATGACTCCAAAGGAACTATCATCGGTATAGGTAACATTCAAATTGGTGCATCTCCTATTATAGAGAATGTTGTTTTAGTAGATGGTTTAAAACATAATTTGCTTAGCATTAGTCAACTTTGTGACCGTGGACTTAAAGTTGTTTTTGATGATTCTTCTTGCAAGATTTTTGATGTTAAATCCGATATTTGTATTCTTACCGGTTTTCGTGACAATAATGTTTATATCATTGACATGCTTAATTTAGATTGTTCTACTAAATGCTTGAATGCTTTTGATGAAAATTCTTGGCTTTGGCATAGAAGATTAGGACATGCATCTTTTGACCATCTTTCTAGGATTAATTCAAAGGAATTGGTGAAGGGTATACCTTGCTTGAAGTTTGAGAAAGACCGCATTTGTGGTGCGTGCCAACTTGGGAAACAAACCAAGTCTTCCTTCAAACCAATCAAGGATATCATGTCAACTAGGCCTTTAGAATTAATTCATATGGATCTTTTTGGACCTACTAAAACTAAGAGTTTAAATGGTAGTAGATATGCATATGTTTTGGTTGATGATTTTTTCCCGTTTCACTTGGGTTTCTTCTTGGAACACAAAGATCAAACTTTTTCTCATTTTAAGAATTTTCGAAAAAGAGTTGAAAAAGAAAAGGTTTTTCGATTTTGAGAATAAGAAGTGATAGAGGTGGTGAGTTTGTTAACCAACTCTTCATGACTTATTGTGATGAAAAGGGAATTAAGCATGAAATGTCTTGTCCTAGAACTCCACAAAAATGGAGTTGTAGAAAGGAAAAATAGAACACTTCAAGAAATGGCTAGGACAATGATAAGTGAGTATGACCTCCCTCAATATTTATGGGCCGAGGCCGTAAACACCGCATGCTATATATCAAATCGTATTTATTTGTGTAAAAATTCTTCTAAAACATCTTTTGAAATGTATCATTCTAGAAAAACTAATGTTTCATATTTCAAAGTTTTTGGATGCAAGTGTTTTTTGTTTTGACACTAAAGATAACTCGGGTAAATTTGATGCTAAGGCTTATGAAGCTATCTTTGTTGGATATTCTACAACTAGTAAAGCTTATAGAGTATTCAATAGATCTTCACTTACCATTGAAGAATCCATGCATGTTAAATTTGATGAATCTAATGTGGTTGTTGAGAATGTTGTAGAGATTGAACCATTAGGTGAAGACATGGAGAGACTATCCTTGAAGGACTTACCCGCTCAAGAAGAAAAGCAAGAATCTATTGGTGATGTTCAAGAGGATAAAGAGGAAAGCTCACAACCGCTTCCTAAAGCTTGGAGATACGCTACAAATCATCCTAAGGAGCTCATCTTGGGTGATGCATCTAAAGGAGTCACAACGCGCTCCAAACTCCATGACCTATGTGGAACTTTGTTTTCATTTCTCATTTTGAACCCAAAGGCATTCTCGAAGCCGAGACGGACCCATATTGGTTGCTTGCCATGCAAGAGGAACTCAATCAATTTGAGCGCAACCAAGTTTGACACCTTGTTCCTAAGCCCCACGATAGACCAATAATTGGTGCTAAGTGGATCTTTAGAAACAAGATGGATGAGTCCGGAAATGTCATTAGGAATAAAGCTAGGTTAGTGGCCCAAGGTTACACTCAAGTTGAAGGAATTGACTTTGAGGAGACCTTTGCACCCGTAGCATGGCTTGAGGCCATACGGATGACACTAGCTTTTGCATCTTTCAAAAATTTTAAACTTTTTCAAATGGATGTGAAAAGTGCATTTTTGAATGGTTTTATTAATGAAGAAGTTTATGTTTCTCAACCTCCCGGTTTTGTTGATCATGTTCATCCCGATTTTGTTTTTAAACTTGATAAGCTTTGTATGGATTGAAACAAGCTCCAAGAGCTTGGTATGAAAGGCTTTCTAGTTTTCTTATTTCAAATGATTTTATTAAAGGCAAAGTAGACACAACTCTCTTTACTAAGCATGTTGATAATGACATTTTAATTGTGCAAATTTATGTTGATGATATAATCTTTGGTTCTACTAATGAGCTTTTATGCAAGGATTTTGAAAAGATCATGCAACTTGAATTTGAAATGTCTTCAATGGGTGAGCTCAATTTCTTCCTTGGACTCCAAATCAAGCAATTGCAAAACGGGACGTTCATAAGTCAAGCCAAGTACGCAAAGGAACTCGTAAAGAAGTTTGGACTTGAAGGCTCAAAGACTTGCAACACTCCCATGGCAACTACAACTAAGCTTGATAAAGATGACCAAGGTAAAAATGTTGATATTAAATTATATAGAAGCATGATAGGAAGTCTTTTGTATTTGATGGCAAGTAGGCCGGATATCATGTTTAGTGTGTGTCTTTGTGCTAGATTTCAATCGTGTCCTAAAGAGTCCCATCTTATTGCGGTAAAACGCATTATTCGTTATATTAAGGGCACTACTGGGATGGGTCTATGGTATCCGAAACCGGAGATTTCTCAATGACGAGTTATTCGGATGCCGACTATGCGGTTGTAGAGTAGATAGAAAGAGTACTAGTGGGACATGTCAATTTCTTGGTAATTGTCTTGTTTCATGGTCCTCTAGGAAACAAAATTCCGTAGCACTCTCAACCGCCGAGGCGGAGTATGTTGCCGCGGGGGCTTGTTGTGCACAAGTCCTTTGGATGAAACATACTCTCCTTGATTTTGATTTGCATTTTGATCATATAAAAATATTTTGTGATAATACTAGAGCTATACACATGACTAAGAATGCAAATCAACATAGTAAGACCAAGCACATTGAGATTAGATATCACTTTCTTAGAGATCATTTTGAGAAAGGAGATATAGATATTGATTATGTTTCTACGGATTTACAACTAGCCGATATTTTCACTAAACCACTTGATTTTGCTAGATTTTCGTTTATTTGTGGAGAACTTAATGTTTGTGTTATTGAATAGACATGTTTTTCATAACCCTTTTTGATGTATGACAAAAAGGGGGAGAATAAGTTTACATGGACAAAAATAAGTTCATTTGGTCTTGGTTCTATATGAATTTATTTGTTTTGGTTTGGTCTTGGTTCTATATGAATTTATTTGTTTTGGTTTTATGAATTTTGTGTTTTATAAGGTTGTGAATTCTTGTGTTTTATTGGTATTATTTCAATTGGTTTCAATTAGTATCAAGAGCATTTTTTTTGTTTTGTTGTTTTCAATAAATTCTTGTGTTTTTCATATAGCATAATTTGAGGGGGAGTTTTCTCCTCCCCTATATTTTTGTTTATAGCCTATTTGTTTGTCATCATCAAAAAGGGGGAGATTGTTGGCCCAAGAGTTACACTCTCCAATTGTTTTGTGTTTTGATGATGACAAACCAAATAAGAGCTATTTGGTACTAATGAATTTGCTTAAGATAAGTTTCAGGATAAGTACCATGTTTGGAGGACATTGCTTGTTATTGCAACAACTTCTAGGTTCATAAAGCTATGAAGCCATATTGCACATCAAGGAAGGATCATAGAAGAAGAAGGCTCTAGCAAGGATAGCATGGCTCAAAGACTTGAAGATTGCTCAAGAAGTCTTTAATTATTTTTTTTTTAGTTTTATAGTTTGTTAAAGAATAGTGGATAGGTTTGAAGCTCTATCACACGTTTTTGTGCACATACTTAATCCAAAATAATTTCTTATATTTTATACAAAAATATTTTGCATACAAGATTTTACCTACAGATATATATTTATGTTTTATGCTAATCCCTGTTCAAAAGTATTTTTGTCAAAATCAAAATCCCTTTTAATTTTCTGTCCAAAACCTGGTTTTTGACCTGAGCCAGTCGACCGGACAGTCGACCGCACCTATGTCAGGTTTGGCCGGTCGACCGGCCCAGTCGACTGTAGTTCTGGGTGTGCATGTATCAGTGTGCACGTTTTTGCGGTCGACCGCACGGTCGACCGACTGTAACTCAGTCTGCTCTCGGATAGATTGGGTCGACCGGGCGGTCGATCGCTGGCCTGCAACGGTCATAATTTTGAACGTACGGTCGACCGGCCAGTCGACCGCACTATCCGTTGAACAGTAATGGGCAGTTTTTAATGAGCTGTTTTATTTTGTCTTCTTGTGTTTAAAATTTGATTTAGGGATATATTTCAAATCTAATATGACTTAATTAACCTTAAGTTTGTATTATCCCTAAACCCTAGCCCTCTCCTATAAATAGGGGTGTTTGGGGAGAGATTGGTTGCAACAATTTTTGCAAGAAAAATTCAAAAGTTTAAGGCATTCAAAAGAGCTTTGTTTCTTGGTTTTTGTGCTGGAATTCTCTCTCATTTTCTGAAGTGTTTTTGAAATACTCTCTGATTTAGTTTTCTTTCTTCACTTACAACAAGAGCTTCATTCCTACTCATTGTTCTCTAAGGACCTTTGTAAGGGAAGAGACTTTTGAAAGAGAGAGTTTGTGGTCTTTTGACTACTCAGAATTTGCTTGTACTTGAGATTGTGGAGTTGGGTACTCCGGTGTAATTGTGATTTCTTTGTGATAGTGGAAGTAGCTAGAATCCTTCTGGGGAAGGCGGGGAGTAGAGCTGGGTGCTCGAACCTCGATAACATATCCTCGTGTTTGCGTTTGATTTATATTCTTGCACTTATTACTTGCTTATCATCATCATTGCTATATTTACTTGCTTTCATTCATCTTGTGAATCTTGTTGGGTGGTTGTTGCATCTTAATTTTTAAATTTGTCCATTGATTAGCATTATCACCTATTCACCCCCCCTCTAGGTGATTTTCATAGTTTTCATGGTTTACTAGTCTCTTCCATCACTACTTCTAGTTCTATATTAGAATAAGCCGATTGGATCTTATGCATGTTTAAACCCTAAAAATAGCTAATACTCTTGAAGACACATGACGATAGCTAAATCTATTATTTGCTAATACTTCCCAATAGTTTTTTTATTCTATGCTTAGATAACCTTGATAATTTAATATTAGTTATTCTTCTTATTCTATGCTTGAAAAACTTTGATAGTTTAATGTTAGGTCTTTGTTAGTGATTATCTCAAATAGGATTATTTTCTATCCTATGTCTCTTGCTTGAATTAAATGCAACTCCTAAGGTATAACTGCTATGATCCAAAGTGAAATTTAATCTAGCATAGGTTAGTAAGTTAGTAGTGGTAGATGATTAGTAATCCACCTTTCTTCTTTCTAAAATCAGAACCCTAATCCAACTCTATTTTATTATTTTTATCTCTTTGACTTAACTTACATTTCTAACTTTTTATTTTTGGCAAAGTAGAACACTTAACATATTAATAAATTATACCGAAAAGCTTTCATCGCATCTCTCCCTGAGGATCGACCCGCATAGCCCTTTCTACCGCGGATATATTGCGAAAGATAGAGACACGCCTTCATCCAAACAACATCCTTCTAACTCTTAACTTTTATATCTATTTTTCGTCTAGAGCCTAGTCAACTAGTAAGGCCTATTAGTCGACTAACAACCTGCACAAAGCATGTACATGTCTGTGTTTAATCCTTGAAGCTTGTAATACCTCTACCTGATCCTTGATTCTTCTCCAATGAATATGAGGCACTCTAAATATGAGGCACTCCAAATACTAATATGTGAAAACTTGTGGACTTTTCATTTGGACTTGGATTCTCTAATTCTCTCCCTCCCCTCCAATTAATCCTACAAAAATTATTATTATTATATTTAACAATAACTTTTGATAAATATATTTTAATAATTAATTTTAAAATATAATTAATAAAAAAGTAATTATTATTCATAAGTTAATATTTACAATGAACAAATATTAACTAGATAGTAATTAATTTTAAATTAATAATTATACAAAATTAAGTAATATTAACTAATTAGTTTATTATTCATTATGAAATGTTTATAGTAATCTTGTGATAAATTTAATTAATTAGTGAAAAAAATTAGGAGCAATATTAAATCAATTTCAACATACTTAGAATATTTAAAAGATAAAATAATAAATAGTGTCATGCCAATATTAGTAGTTGTGAACATTTATTATTTGTAATTAAATTTGACTTTTGAGTTGAATACTTATTTTATTTTTAACTGTTGTATAATTTCTTATTTTAGAATATAATATTATTTAACTATAAAAACTATATAATATATCTAATATATAAATATATATAACTAATAATAAATAATAGTTATTGTAATGCTTATTAAGAAATACTTTTGATGTTAATTCGATAAAAATAGTTAATTAGTGTTAGATTAGCTTTTAATATGACCAAATAACAAACAATAACATATTATAAAGAATTCCTATAAATTTTCCTAATTATTAGTCTAAATTGTTCAACTAAAAGTCCAAATCAAAGTTCAAGTCCTATTAAATCCCACTAAAAATCTAAGTGCTAGTTCAAGTTCTAGTAAATGCGATTAAAAGTTCAGGGCTTAATCCAAGTCTCGTAAATCCAACTAAAAAGTTCAATGCCTAGTCCGAGTCCTGGTCCAGTCCGAATCTGAGTCCCACTCCGATTCTGAACCAGAAAAATTTCAAATCAATAACACCCCATAACTGAAATCTAATACTAATATGATTAGGATTGAGTTATATTAGTTCTAAGCATGTGTCATGCTCTTAAAATTCAAAATGTTTATTGGATTAGAATTAGAATTCCAATAGTACATTCTTTTATCCTAATAATAATTATGACTGCGATTCATATTTTATAACCTATTTTAGCTTAGAGTGATTTATAATTTAATGAGTTTTCTATTTTATTTTTTATCTATCTAATTTATTTGAAAAGTTACTATGTATCAACTCAACATTATTTGACAAGTATTAATCAAATAAAATTCCAAAAGAATTGAAAGAAGCTAAAAAAAAAAAATTAGGTGAAATAATCGACGAAAGGTTGAAAAACAATCGTAGAATAAAATCAGGAAGAATACGAGAAAATATGGGAAAATAATAAAAATTATACATAAAATTAAAATATAGAACATAATAAGAAATAAACAATACGAAAATCTCTGAAGAAAAGGAAGGACAATAAAATAAGAGAAGAAAAAAACCTTTGAAGCAAAAATGAAAAAAAGAAAATGAAGAATTGTTAAATTAAAGCAGAAAAGAAAGATTAGCCAAAGAAAAGAAAATATCAAAACGAGAAGAAAGAAAAGTCATAATCAAACAGAAAATCTAGAAAAAGAAAAAAATTAGGAAAGTGAACTAGAAAGTAGAATGAACTCGATATTGAAAGGAAATAAAAGAAAGTCATAATAAAACGCTTATAATTAAGAATTATGAAGATAGATGAAGCTAGCTATTTTGAAGTTGCATCCAAAAAACATATTTAGAACGAAGAAGCGATAGAACCAAAAGCAAAATTTAAATTTAAAAATGATAGACCTAAAACCTAAGTCATCTTTTTAAGTAGTGTAGAACTATATATATATTATTTACTTATTGACCACTTTATTTACAAATGAAGAAGAAAACAATTTATTGTTAAAATAAAGAAAAGCAATGTTGATACCGCAAAAAATAAAAATATTTAGTGTTTTCACCATTGATATCTTGCTTGTTTTTGTACTAAGGAGGTGTTTTGGCAATCCAGGAATGAGGCTTAAAGTGTGAAAATGACTTGTTTTGAAATATTTTCTTATCGGTTAGTTAGCAAAAGAGTGTTTTTTTGTGTGCGGGTAAAAAGTGAAACAAAAAAAGAGCTGATATAGTAATAATATTGTATTTCATTCATAATTATCGTGATCACTTTGTCTCTCTCAATAATCATTTTGGACATTTTAGATACCAAGAGAAAAGTGCAATATATCTACATAAATACAAGACACTTTCACACTTTTAAAAATCACTTTCACCTAAACAAGCACTAAAAGTGACTGAAAGTACTTTACTTTCACACATTTAATCTCACTTCCAAAGAAGAGATGTGCAGCATTTGGGATCCATACATTTTCCTTTTAGATATAAAGACATCTATAAAAATTTTCATGTAAATAGAAATGCAAATTTTCATGTACAAAACATGGAGGTTTTATTTAGCAACAAGCTTCATGTTAGAATTTAAGTTAAGATATTTATGTTGCCAAACTACTTGCTATGTATCAATGTAGCCTATGTTGCGGAATTGATATGCTTTGATACTAATTGTAGTTTCCGGGATCGACGTTGCGAAACGTGGCAATATGACAATACTGGTAAAAGAAACATTATTATAGAGCAAACTAGTAATAGCAAGACAAAAAAGTAAGAAAAATAACAAGAGAATTTAATATGGTTCGACCCAAATTTGGCCTACATCTATAAGGAGAGAACATGAGAGCCTTTTATGAATAAACTTGGTACAAGAGATCTAACATTTCCTTAATTTCCATAAGAGTATTCACCTTCCCCTTGAATCTCAAAAGATGATTATAAGAGTATACCATCTTTCTATGCCCCATCACTTTTCTCTCTCTTTCTTGGCTTCCTAATTTTCCTCCGTGTAATAATGTACTAGACTACAATCTATATTTATAGAGTTTTACAATCCTAACCCTATTAGGACTATGAGATGATCTTGGCCATTAGATACTTGAAGAACTTGATCAATCCTTATAGGAGTTGACCTCTTTGATCTAGAAGAATTCTAGGCCCTTTATACTTTAAAAACAATCTTTCATTAAATAGAATCTGAACCCTATTCATACTTCTCCAGAAAAAGAAACTCAAACCGCCTCTGAATTTGAAAACTGCTCGCTTCAGAACGGCTGATAGCTGATTTGTCTTTTAGACTAGTCGATTACTCCTTCCATGAGTCAACTTATAATGCTTGTAAGTCGACTCCTGAATAACAATTCCTTCTCTGTATTTGTCCAGTCGACTGGTCTGAGTATTAGTTGACTATACGTCGACTAATCTGACTCTATCTTGATTTTCTTCTTCTGCTTTAAGCCTTCATCTTTTTCAATTTGATTGGATCTTCTTGGACAATCATCTCTTCTTGAAAACAAGACAAAATCCAAATAATCTTTACCCTGACTTGCTTTTCAAGCCTTTAACAAAACACCTTAAAAATTTTGGATTATTATCTTGATTCTTTCCTTGATTATAATCGTACCTGAAGCCTTTAACTCTTACGCCCTCTCCCCGGAGCCTTTGGTTGAATCACTGTCAAGCCTTAAGCGTACTAGGATCTCGCTCGCATATACCTTTCTCTTTCTTGTAACACTTTGATCATGTTCACATCTCATCGCAATCTACCTTGAAGCTCCACCTAACGATGAGCTTCCTTCCAATCTTATCCCTGAAACTCCGCCTCGAACTGATTTTTTTCCTTCAGCTTGTATATCCCTCCATACTTCCCTAAATTCAGAATTACGCTGTCTCCTTGACTAACCGTGATGATGATTTATTGCACTTGGATCCAACATCCCTCTTCATTGAGCACCCCTATGGATATTAAATTGTACCATGCCTTCAGGACCTACCAGATCACCTCTAGAGCACACATCGTCCCATCTCTATATGAAACATTGACTATCCTAGTGCTGATGACCTCGCAAGCTGAGTCATCCACCATTTTGACAGTCCCTTCCTCCTTTGAAATCAAGGAGTTGAACATCTCTTTATGAGAACATACATAAATTGTACTACCAGAATCAAATATTCAGTTTTTACCTTGAGAAGTGTTATCTTCATTGTAGGTGATCATGCACATATTTTACATTTATTATTATTACATTCCTACATTTATCTTGCAATAATCTCTGTTATTTATTTGCCTTAATGTCTGATTTACGCGGGTGCAGATTAATGGAGAAAGAGTGGATAATCCCAGAATAATTCAGTTAAATCGGATTTTTTAGGATTAATTCGGTTAGCTAAAAAATCAACAAAGATATATTTGAATCCAGAGCTCAAACTGAAAACTTATTTAAAGATCAGAGCGTATTAAAGATCAACGGACCACGCTGCCCTAGATCTGGCCCATTGGCCAGATCCTTGTCGCAGAAACGCGGTCAGAGCCGCATGTTCGTAGCTCTATTATGGTGGTTGGGGGAGCGTTTTCTCCCCTTATATTTGTACTCTCTTCCCCTCTCCATTTTGCTTATAAGTATTGCACAAATCGAAAGAAGACGGGCACTAGAGTTAGAATTAGGCTTAAGCTTGTAGTTTAACTTAGGTTTTTCTTTACTCTTTTAATGTAATTTTTTAGTTCTTTGTAAACTAGGGTTAGACTGTGATTCATATTAAAAAAAGGGAGGGTTGTATTGAGAAATGACTTCAATGTAATATTTTTCCTTGCTTTGATCAGTTTTTAGTCTAAACCAGAGTTTACATTTTATTTCTTTTTTACCTCCTTATTTGATTATAATCCAAATGAATCTGATAGTATCGATTATGTCTTGCCCTTGCAAGTGTCACTGATGGCTTATGGTGACGGACATCTGTTTCTAATAGTTAATAGTCTTTTCTATCTTTATTTTATGCTTGCATTTTCGTTTGGTAGATCGATAGGAATGGGAAAGATGCTATATGTCATTCTATGATCGCCTTCAAGCCAAGGTAAATCGTCAATACAAATCAAAGAAAGCAAGCTTCAAGGAGGTAAGTAAGTATTCTTTAGTGCTTTCTTTCTTTATTTCTTAGGTTAAAAACATAAATTAAACACTTCTTCTTCCTTTATTCTTTTTTCTTTTATCTTAGTCTTTCTTCTCTTAATTCAAATACCAACACTATCCCACCTTCTTCTTCTTCTCGTCCTCTTTCAATATTAACACCTTTTTTTCTTTTTAAAAACTAAGAAAAAACATTTTAACCGATTTAGTAACTTGAAAAAGACTTGCTAAAAGCTTCTATGGCAGTCCCTCTTTGTGAATCACGACCCCCATAGCCACTTGCTATAGTGGTAGTATTGAGCAACCTCGCACTATCTATTATCAATCTCTAAACTTCTATTTTTCTGTACAGTACCAGCTTTAATCGAATTTTGGCGTCATTGCCAGGGAGGGACAGTAAGTTTCTTTTTAAGTTTACTTTATAGTTTAACCTTCTTCTTTGTTTGTGTGTGCAGAGGTAGATTACAGGAAACCAATAGCTATAGTCGACATATAGCATATGGTTGTCAAAAAACAGAGAGAGGTTAAGGTTAGAAGGATGGTATCTGAATTTCGGTTAGGTCTCTACCTTTCGCAATTTATCTGCGGTAGCAAGTGGCTAAATGGGTCGAATTCATAGGGAGGAATGCGTAGAAGCTTTTCGGTATCTCCTTAAACACTAGATTGGTTAAGTGATTCTTTTTATTTGGATACAAAAAAATTTTATGTTATGTGTTAGAGGTAGAAAGAATAATATAGAATTTGTTAAGAAGTTAGGGTTTAGAAAAGAATTAAAGAAAAAAACTTACTAATCATCTACCATCGATAATTTACTAACCTATGCAAGAATATACTTCACTTTGAATCATAAAAGTTATACTTTAGAGTTGTGTTCGATTCAAGCAAGATATGTAAGATAAAAAACTAAATCCTATTTGAAAGAATCTCTATCTAAGACTTAACATTAAACTATCGAAGCCTTCTAAGTATAGAATACGAAGAATAATTAGAATTCATCATTAAACTACCAAAGCTATCTAAGCATAGAATAAGAAAAATCATTGGAAAGCATTAACAGATATCGATTTAATTAGCCATCTTCATGTGCCTTCAAGAACTTTAACTAACTCTAGGGTTTAAGCATGCATAGGATCCATCAGTTTATTCTAACATAGAATTGAAGTAGTGGTGGAGAGATTAGCAAGCCATGAAATAATTAACTATACATGATAGAAATTAAAACAAAGCACGATAGATGAAATCAAAAAGTGCAAAAGCAAATAAAGCAAGTAAAATAAAAAGAAAAATAAGAGTAAAAGAATAGAAGAACCTTTATTAAAACTGTCACCTTCAATTACAAGAACGCCTTCTTCTCTTTACAAATCTTTATCTCTAACTAAAACTAAAAATTTACAAAAGAAATTCAGTTAGTTAAAGTTAGTTAAAGAAAAAATCTTAAATTTTGATCTCAAGAATAGATTTGAGATGCCCTCTTCTGCTTCTTGTGGTGTGGTATTTATAAGGGAAATAGGAAGTAGAATCCCAGTAGAAGATGAAAACCCAACCGCCAACAGGGAAGCCTCCAGAAAGCTGCAGAAACGCAATTTTTGTCATGTTTCTGCTGAAAATACAGGGTGGATTAGGTTGCTTTTTTAGCTTTGGCTTCGTCTCGTCCGTCCATCAGAAGATTTATCCTCAGAATCTTCATTTAAAGTCTAGATTTTAAAAGATATGCTTTTCTAGCTAACTTGGGAAGCAAGTTATCTTTAAATCCGAACTTAATTTGAATTATTTTTCTTATCTCCAATTAGGATTAGCTTTATTCTAGCCATCTTCTAGAAATATATCTTCTGATTTTGATTTTGAATTGTGAAGATGATGATATATCATTTTCTCCTCTTGAATTTCAAATTGATTTAAATTGAAATCCAAATTTAGATAGGATTCGGGATAAAATATAGGCTTCTTTTATCCTTATCTTCCTATTTAAATAACTACACACCATAATCAAAAAGAGGATTAAATAGCAAAGTTAAATAAAAAATAATCAAGAATAAATATGCAAATATGATAATAAATATGCAAAATTGGAATGTAAGCACACCCACACTTATCTTTTGATCATCCTCAAGCAAAAACAAAAAAAAAAAAACTGATCTAACCAAACTCACTTTCGTTGGAAACACGATTGCACTTAGCACGTGCAACAAGCCATTAAACCTCTAGGTTATCTCTAGAGGACGAGTTTTATCTCGTAAGGGTTTTCAGTGAATTATACCCACAAAATCCGAAAATAATAGACAAGAAAAGACTAAGATAAAAAGGATAGCCAAAAATAAGGATAAAAAATAGAAGTTATTATTTTTTCTATTTCACAACAAGTAGTCAATAGCAATTAAATTCATAAGTTTCCAATAAGGGGCCGTTTGTTTCGCGTAAAACTCCGTAATTCGTAAATAACTTACTACCCAGTTACAACTACGGCGTTTGTTTGGACCGTAATTCGTAAAAGACTTACGTAACTCAACTAACACTTGTTGGCCCGGAGGCCTTCCTCTCTAGTTTTGATGATGATTAACTCATGTAGTTATGTTTACTAATAATCTTGTGATTTTAGTTTCAGATCATGTAACAAGATATTAGTTGGTGATTGCTTCAAAAAGAAGAGTTTGAAAGCCTTCACTTGGTGATTCCCGTGCCCGAGCATCAAGATCATACCTTTGCACTTGGTGGATCACGTTTGGGATCGAGTCGGCTTGAAGATTGAAGATCATCAAGAAGACTTAGGTATCCTAGTTTAGGTTTGTGTGTTTTAGATCCATGTGTAAAGATAAGAATAGTTGATATGCTCAAGTGCACAACACACACGTTTTATGGTTTTTCGTTTTTAGTTTAACCGACATTTGTTTTCATGAATAGTTGATCAAAACAAGTTTAATTGGTTTATGTATAGTAGTTTCATTCTATACATGCATGCTTAACTTTTAAACAAACTTATTTTTGTTGGCCCAAGGTTACAATCAACCCATGTTTAGTGTATTTTGATGATTACAAAACATATTAGTTATGTGTACTAATATAAATTGTTGTTTAAGTGTGTTTCAGGTTTATATATTAAAGAGATGAATTCTTCCCTAAAGGAAGGTACATTGGACTCAAGACAAGTCAAATTGGGCTCAAAGAACAATATTGAAGATCAAGTGAAGATAGCCCATCTTGAAGTCTTGAAGACCTAGAAGTTTGTAAGTGTAGTTTTTGTTAAAGATAGAATATGTGAAATTTGGCTCTAGGATTTGCACACACTCGTTTTGAATGTTTCTATGTTTTTGAAAATGTTTATTTCTAAGTTTATGCCTTGGTTTATACATACATGTACTCAAAGCTTTATATCTTCAAAAACGTATTTAAAACATGTATATAAACAAAGTTCAGCATAACACTTAGTTCCAGAGTTTTTAAAAGATTTTTTACAAATTTTTCTAACTCAAAAATCTGCCCAGAAAAAGATTATTTCAGGCAGACCGGTCGACCGGCAGTCGACCGGCTGCTGTGTCCAGACATGCACAGGCTGTGCATGTCTGTCGGTCGACCGATCCTACATACCGGTCGACCGAAAAGAGATGGTTGCTCTCTGTATCTTTTCGGTCGACTGGGTCGGTCGACCGATAGAAGGAAACTGTGTTTCCTTTTGTTGGATCGGTCGACTGGCAGTCGACCGAAGTCGCAACGGCTCTTTTGCCAGCAGGGACCCGGTCGACCGGCAGTCGACCGGTAGGCCTGCAACAGGCCATAATGGCTCTTTCCTCTTTTAGTGTTTCTGAAAATCTGTTTTTGGTTTTCTCTTTAACAGAGTTTTTAGGAGTTGTTGGGACTCTTTTTCTGATCAAATTAGCTGGAAAAATTAGAGTTTTTAACCTATTCTCTCCCTATAAATAGTGGGAATAGGCCTTAGTTATTTACCAAGAAAAATACAAGTTTTCATAGTTTTCAAGAGAAAGAGAAAAATAGTTTAAAGCCTTCATTTCCATTCTTTCAAAATTGGTTTTTCAGTTGTTGTTTGATCTCTAATATCACTCTACAACTGAAGCTTTTCTCACCACACTTCATAGAGCCAAAAATTTCATATTCTTTCTATAGGTGAAGTTGTAAAAGAGTGAGAGTGTTTGTAAAAGAGTGTTGTGGTCTAGTTAAAGATCACTATTTGTAATTCTTGTTCTTGTGGAGACAAGCTCCTCGGTGGAGTTTCTTTGTAAGGTGAAGCTACGGGCTTGAGGTCTTTGGAGGCCTAACTTGTACGGGATCCTAAGGGGATAGTGGAAACCCTTCACGGAGGTGAAGGCGGGGACTAGAGCAACGGGCTCGAACCTCGAAACAAATCATCTTGTTTGCGATTGCCTTGGCGTTCTTCTTGCTTACTTTCTTGCTTTATATCACTTCCAATTTATTGCTTGAGAACTAACCTTTATTTGTGCAATCCTTATTTGTTTACTTTACTTGCTATTTTACTTGTGGAATCTTGTGTTGATATACTTGTTGTGTTACATTGTGAGCTTTTCATTTTCATCATCATACTTGGCATTGATCAATCACACCTCAATACAACACGGTTGCATTGCGCACCTCTAACCCATTTAAGGGGAATTGGGAGGAAGGAGTTCAGAACCTCGCAAGGGGTATTCGGCTCTTAGTCGTGTTTTTGAAAGATTGTTGCATCACTCATTTCATAAGTTTAAAAAAGATCATTAGATTAGCAATTACACCTATTCACCCCCCCTCTAGGTGTATTTCAATTGGTATCAGAGCTTGGACTCTAGGATTTGGCTTAACAACCTTAGAGAGATCCTCATATTGCTAATCATTTCATTCATTTCCACATAGTAAACATGGCCGATGGTATTAAGACACCCCCTAAGTTTGATGGACTTAACTTTCCCATATGGAAGGTTAAGATGACCGTTTTCTTGCAATCTCTAGGTAGCCGAGTTGCAAAGGCCGTGACTAAACAATTTAGTACCCCCGATGGTGATGAATCTACTTGGTCCGAAATTGAGACCAAGGAGTTTGATGCCAATGCTAGGGCTCATTATGCACTCGTACAAGCCCTCAATGATGATGACATAGCTAGAGTCATCCATTGCAAATCCGCCTATGAATTTGGACCCATTTGCTAGTAACACATGAGGGGACATCACAAGTGAAGAGGGCCAAGATAGACCTTCTTCGGTCCCAATATGAAAATTTTAGCATGCAAGAACATGAAACCATAGATGATATGGTTACTAAATTTACTAAGATTACTAATGGGCTTTCTTCTCTAGGTGAAGAGATCAACAACGACCAAAGGGTGAGAAAGATCATCCGGGCTCTTCCTCCATCATGGGAAGTGAAAGCTACAACATTGAAGGAACTCAATGATAAAGATGAGATTGAGCTCATCGGACTCATTGGGAATTTGAAAACCCATGAGATGGAGAGGAAGGCAAGGGAGGACATGGCACCCTCCAAAAAGAAGACCATTGCCTTCAAAAGTCATGCTACTTACTCCGACGAAGATGATGAAGAAGAAGATGACGAGGAGCTCTCACTTCTAGTCAAAAACGTCCGGAGGATGTACAACAAGGCAAAGTTCCAAGGACGGAGGAGATGGCAAGGAGGCAAAGAAGAGAGAAAGATCATATGCTTCAACTGCCAAAAGCCGGGACACATTGTAGCGGAGTGTCCGGACCAAGTGAAGCCATCTTCATCCAAGAAGCCATACAAGAAGAAGGCTATGAAAGCAACATGGGATGACGAAAGTGAATCCGAGGAGGAGATCGACACCGCCAATATGTGCTTCATGGCAAATGAGAGCACAAGCAAGGTAACCCCCTCAACTCCTTTTGATGAAGATCTATCCATGGATGAGCTAGGAGAAGCATTTATAGAACTTTCTCAAAATTATGACTTCATGAAGAAAAAGTACTTGAAAATGAAAAAGGATAATGAATCTTTGAATATTCAAGTGTTAAATCTTTCTAAAGAAAATAATGACTTGCATTCTTCTTTAGTTTCCACTAAAAATGATTTTGAAAAATATAAGATTGCTTGTAAAGGAAAAACCCCATTTGTAGATTCTAATGAGATTGCCATGCTTAAGGAAAGATTAGACTCATTAGATGTTGTTTTGAAAAAGTGTAGTGAGTTTGATAAGAAGAAGATGGAGAATATGTTTCCTAAGAAACAAGCTCCTAAGAAAAATGTTCATCATGCTCATGCTCATGCTCATGTACATGCTACACAACCTATGCATCATGGTAAACCCCCAAAGCATGCTCACACTTCACATACACACCATGCATTCATGTATAGAAAAGTGTACTCATGTTCACATTGTGGACGGAAAGGACACTTAGCTAATTTTTGTTATGATAGACTAAGTGCATCATCTCATAATGTTTGGGTTCGTAACACTAACTTTCAAGGACCCAAGAAAGTTTGGATACCAAAGTCAACAATTGTTTTAAATGATGTAGGTACTTTCCAAAGCCCAACGACGTAGAGGTTTGTGGTATCTTGATAGCGGTTGCTCAAGGCACATGACTTGGGACATCAACAACTTTGCAACCCTATCAAGATATCATGAAGGTGGCACCGTCACCTGCGGAGATGACGCCAAGGGTAAAATCATTGGTATTGGTAATGTAAAGCTTGGCACTTCTCCTTTAATTGAAAATGTAGTTTTAGTAGACGGGCTCAAGCATAATCTCTTGAGCATTAGTCAATTATGTGATAAAGGATTTAATGTTATTTTTGATGATATTGCTTGTAAAATAGTTGACAAAAATTCTAATGTTTGTGTATTTTCCGGTTTTCGTGAAAGTAATGTATATATGATAGATATGCTAAATATGTCTTGTAATATAACATGTTTAAAAGCCCTCAATGACGACTCTTGGTTATGGCATAGGAGATTAGGCCACGTTTCTTTTGACCATATTTCTAGGCTTAACTTTAAGGAAATGGTGAAGGGTATTCCTTCATTGAACTTTGAAAAGGACCGAGTTTGTGACGCATGTCAATTTGGGAAACAAACTAATTCCTCATTCAAATCAATTAAGGATATCATGTCATCACGTCCATTGGAGCTAATCCACATGGATTTATTTGGCCCTACACAAACCAAAAGTTTAAGTGGGAGTAGATTTGCTTATGTTTTAGTAGATGATTTTTCGCGTTTTACTTGGGTTTATTTTCTTGAACATAAAAGTCAAACCTTTTCACATTTTCAAGCCTTTAAGAAAAGAGTTGAAAAGGAAAATGACTCCTCAATAATTAAAATAAGAAGTGATAGAGGAGGTGAGTTCATTAACCTTCCCTTTACCACTTTTTGTGAGGAATATGGAATAAAATATGAACTTTCTTGTCCTAGAACTCCACAACAAAATGGAGTAGTTGAGCGGAAAAATCGTACTTTACAAGAGATGGCTAGGACAATGTTAAATGAATATGGTCTACCACATTATTTGTGGGCCGAGGCCGTTCATACTTCATGTTACATTGCAAATCGTGTTTTCCTATGTAAAAATACTACTAAGACTTCTTATGAGATGTATTTTTCTAGAAAACCTAATGTTTCTTATTTCAAAGTGTTTGGTTGCAAATGTTTTGTTTTAAATACAAATATTAATTTGAGAAAATTTGATGCAAAAGCATATGAGGCTATTTTTGTAGGTTACTCAAATACTAGTAAGGCTTATAGAGTCTTCAATAGGTCAACTTTGACTATTGAGGAATCTATTCATGTTAAATTTGAGGAATCTAACAAGTTTGTTAAGAATTGTGTAGAAATTGATGCTTTAGATGAAGGTTTGGAGAAAGTGACCTTGGAGGATGCTTCTACCATGGGAGACAAGCCAAAGGATGGTGATGGAAGTGAAGCCAAAGTGGAAGAGGCTCAAGGAAATGAACATCAAGCAAATGAAGAGGAGCCCTCTCAACCACTACCAAAGGATTGGAGATTCAATCCTCATCATCCCAAGGACCTCGTCATAGGTGAAGTATCAAAAGGGGTAACCACTCGCTCTAAGATTCAAGATTTTTGTGGTAATTTTGCTTTTATTTCACACATAGAACCGAAAAATGTTCTCGAGGCCGAGGCCGATTCATATTGGTTGCTTGCAATGCAAGAGGAGCTCAATCAATTTGAGCGCAACCAAGTTTGGCACCTTGTTCCTAGGCCCCACGATAGACCAACAATTGGTACTAAGTGGATCTTTAAGAATAAGTTGGATGAATCGGGTAATGTAGTTAGAAACAAGGCTAGGTTAGTTGCCCAAGGTTACACTCAAATCGAGGGAATCGATTTTGAAGAAACCTTTGCACCCGTAGCACGGCTCGAAGCCATACGGATGACCTTAGCATATGCCTCATTTAAAGATTTTAAGTTGTTTCAAATGGATGTAAAGAGTGCTTTTCTTAATGGTTATATTGATGAGGAGGTGTATGTTGAACAACCCCCCGGTTTGTTGATCCTACACACCCTAATTATGTTTATAAATTAGATAAAGCACTATATGGTTTGAAACAAGCCCCTAGGGCTTGGTATGAAAGATTGTCTTCATTTTTGCTTTCAAATGATTTTAAGAAAGGAAAAGTTGATAAAACATTATTTACCAAACATATAGATCAAGATATCCTCATAGTTCAAATTTATGTTGATGACATTATTTTTGGATCTACTAATGTTTCACTTTGCAAGAATTTTGAGTCATGCATGAAAAAGGAATTTGAGATGTCTATGATGGGGGAGCTCAACTTCTTCCTTGGACTTCAAATCAAGCAACGTAGTGATGGGACATTCATCAACCAAGCCAAGTACACCAAAGAACTCATCAAGAGGTTCGGGCTTGAAGGATCCAAAGTAGCAAAGACTCCCATGGCAACCACTACGAAACTTGACAAGGACGAACAAGGTAAGGAAGTAGACATCAAATTATTTCGTAGCATGATTGGTAGTTTACTCTATCTTACGGCTAGTAGGCCGGATATAATGTTTTCCGTATGTTTATGTGCACGTTTTAAATCATGTCCTAAGGAATCACACTTAATAGCGGTAAAACGCATAATTAGGTATCTTAGGGGCACAATTGATTTAGGTTTGTGGTATCCGAAAACTAACCAATTTACCATGACTAGTTATTCGGATGCCGACTATGCCGGTTGTAGGGTAGATAGGAAGAGCACAAGTGGCACTTGCCAATTCTTGGGCAATTGTCTTGTGTCTTGGTCTTCCAAGAAGCAAAATAGTGTAGCCCTCTCAACCGCCGAGGCGGAGTATGTAGCAGCCGGAGCTTGTTGTGCACAAGTACTCTGGATGAAACATACTCTTCTCGATTTTGATTTACATTTTGATCATGTTAAGATTTATTGTGATAATACTAGTGCTATTCACATGACCAAAAATGCTAATCAACATAGTAAAACCAAACATATAGACATTAGATATCATTTTCTTAGAGATCACTTTGAAAAAGGTGACATAGATATTGATTTTGTTTCCACAGATTTTCAACTTGCAGATATTTTCACAAAACCTTTAGATTATGCAAGATTTTCATTTATTTGTGGTGAATTGAATGTATGTAAGATTGATACTTAAAATATCTTTAGTTTGTTTTGTTTTGGTTTCTAATATGTTTGTTTTGTTTTGTCTTAAATTTTTTTTAACCCTTTTTGATGTATGACAAAAAGGGGGAGAAATATAAATATATATAAGTTTGGGAGAAAATATATGGAAAAATATATGGAGAAAAAAAATATATATTGTTTGTTTTAAATTTTGTTATTCCTTATGATAGTTTATTTTTGGTGATGATATTTTTCAATGCTTTATGTATGCTTACATAGTTGTTCATATTCATGTTAAATACATAGCATTGTTTAAGGGGGAGCTTTCCAAGCTCTTTCCTCTTTTATTTGTTTAATAACTCATATGTTTTGTCATCATCAAAAAGGGGGAGATTGTTGGCCCAAGGTTACAATCAACCCATGTTTAGTGTATTTTGATGATTACAAAACATATTAGTTATGTGTACTAATATAAATTGTTGTTTAAGTGTGTTTCAGGTTTATATATTAAAGAGATGAATTCTTCCCTAAAGGAAGGTACATTGGACTCAAGACAAGTCAAATTGGGCTCAAAGAACAATATTGAAGATCAAGTGAAGATAGCCCATCTTGAAGTCTTGAAGACCTAGAAGTTTGTAAGTGTAGTTTTTGTTAAAGATAGAATATGTGAAATTTGGCTCTAGGATTTGCACACACTCGTTTTGAATGTTTCTATGTTTTTGAAAATGTTTATTTCTAAGTTTATGCCTTGGTTTATACATACATGTACTCAAAGCTTTATATCTTCAAAAACGTATTTAAAACATGTATATAAACAAAGTTCAGCATAACACTTAGTTCCAGAGTTTTTAAAAGATTTTTTACAAATTTTTCTAACTCAAAAATCTGCCCAGAAAAAGATTATTTCAGGCAGACCGGTCGACCGGCAGTCGACCGGCTGCTGTGTCCAGACATGCACAGGCTGTGCATGTCTGTCGGTCGACCGATCCTACATACCGGTCGACCGAAAAGAGATGGTTGCTCTCTGTATCTTTTCGGTCGACTGGGTCGGTCGACCGATAGAAGGAAACTGTGTTTCCTTTTGTTGGATCGGTCGACTGGCAGTCGACCGAAGTCGCAACGGCTCTTTTGCCAGCAGGGACCCGGTCGACCGGCAGTCGACCGGTAGGCCTGCAACAGGCCATAACGGCTCTTTCCTCTTTTAGTGTTTCTGAAAATCTGTTTTTGGTTTTCTCTTTAACAGAGTTTTTAGGAGTTGTTGGGACTCTTTTTCTGATCAAATTAGCTGGAAAAATCAGAGTTTTTAACCTATTCTCTCCCTATAAATAGTGGGGAATAGGCCTTAGTTATTTACCAAGAAAAATACAAGTTTTCATAGTTTTCAAGAGAAAGAGAAAAATAGTTTAAAGCCTTCATTTCCATTCTTTCAAAATTGGTTTTTCAGTTGTTGTTTGATCTCTAATATCACTCTACAACTGAAGCTTTTCTCACCACACTTCATAGAGCCAAAAATTTCATATTCTTTCTATAGGTGAAGTTGTAAAAGAGTGAGAGTGTTTGTAAAAGAGTGTTGTGGTCTAGTTAAAGATCACTATTTGTAATTCTTGTTCTTGTGGAGACAAGCTCCTCGGTGGAGTTTCTTTGTAAGGTGAAGCTACGGGCTTGAGGTCTTTGGAGGCCTAACTTGTACGGGATCCTAAGGGGATAGTGGAAACCCTTCACGGAGGTGAAGGCGGGGACTAGAGCA
The DNA here is from genome assembly GCA_038442645.1 of Agave tequilana. Lineage (NCBI taxonomy): Eukaryota > Viridiplantae > Streptophyta > Magnoliopsida > Asparagales > Asparagaceae > Agave > Agave tequilana. Next base: position 36,638 of record JAVJIF010009761.1, read on the forward strand.
ACGGGCTCGAACCTCGAAACAAATCATCTTGTTTGCGATTGCCTTGGCGTTCTTCTTGCTTACTTTCTTGCTTTATATCACTTCCAATTTATTGCTTGAGAACTAACCTTTATTTGTGCAATCCTTATTTGTTTACTTTACTTGCTATTTTACTTGTGGAATCTTGTGTTGATATACTTGTTGTGTTACATTGTGAGCTTTTCATTTTCATCATCATACTTGGCATTGATCAATCACACCTCAATACAACACGGTTGCATTGCGCACCTCTAACCCATTTAAGGGGAATTGGGAGGAAGGAGTTCAGAACCTCGCAAGGGGTATTCGGCTCTTAGTCGTGTTTTGAGAGATTGTTGCATCACTCATTTCATAAGTTTAAAAAAAGATCATTAGATTAGCAATTACACCTATTCACCCCCCCCTCTAGGTGTATTTCAATTTTGACTTTCCTATTCATGTATTGAAAAAATCAAGTTTGATAAAATACAAGTTTTGGTTTTTGGTAAAATGTTAAAACACAAAAATGGTTTCATATGCTTGATATTTGAGTTAAAATGTTTATCACAAGTTTATATATCAATGCAAAATGATAAAACTATTTTTGGGTATTTTTAGAAGACTTAAAAGAATTTCTGAAAATATTTTGAACCTGTTTTTCTGACCCAGACTGTGGCTGACAGGCCAGGTCGGTCGACCGCACGGGTCGACCGAACCAAGGGCCGGTCGACCGTTACGGTCGACCGACGTGCACAGCATTGTGCACGTCTGGCAGACACTGGGCCGGCCGACCGGGCGGTCGACCGGACCAAAGAGCTCTGCTCTCTGTATCTGGGCGGTCGGCTGGGCGGTTGACCGATTTGGCCCAACGGTCATATTTCTGACCGTTGACGGTCGGCCGGCCGGCCGACCGCTAGCCTGTCAGGCTGCCAGATCAGCCTAACGGCTAGTTTCTGTTTTGGCCTATATAAACCCCATTTCTTTGGGATTTTGGCTAAGATTTTTTGAGCTAAAATTTCCTGACATCTTCAGAGTTTTAAACAAGTTTTCAAAATAGTTTAAGTGCCAAAAAGCTTCATCTATTTGTTTTAAGTGTTTTGTTTTATTTCAAAGAAAATAGTTTTTGGGAATTGTTTCTTGATCTAAAATTCTATATCTATTTGGTATTTTTCCCATGAGTTTTTCTTTGATCAAAACACTTGCTTTTCCACACTTGAGCTATCATCTATCCTATTCTATTAGGATCTTTGTTTGTGGAAAAGAGAAGTGTTTGAGGTTGATAGAGCCTCCAAGTTGTAAACCCTCCTTGTATTTGTGTATCCCTCTTTGGTAGAGGTTGATCGGAGTGGTATTGTTTGTAAACCCTCTTCGGTAGAGGTGTTGGTTGTTGTTTGGCTACGGGCCTACCCCTCGGTTGTGAGGCGGTGTTTGAGAGAGGAGTTCGGTACTCCCTTGTTGTAAAAATCCTTCTCGGTGAAGGTTCCCTCGGTGGGAGTCCTCGGTGGACAAGATAGTGGATTAGAAATCCTTCTCGGTGAAGGCGGGGACGTAGAGCTAGGGGCTCGAACCTCGGAACATATCTTTGTGTTTGCGTTTGATCCATTGTCTCTCTAACTCTCTCTCCTTTATTTGTGCAAAGCATCATTCTTCATTCATATCATTCATATTGCTTGTGTTGCCTTGCATCTTTCATATTGTTGTATATCCCTTATATGCTTGGCTTATTTGTGTGTGCCTCACTTGTACTTAACCACAAGAGCTTCATATAGCACCTCAACCCATATCTAGGAGAATCAAGAGGAGTTAATCCAGAGCCCTTCACGGGGAATTCGGCTACACTTGTGTGTTATACTAAGTGTGTTGCAAATAGTTTTAAGCTTCCGCATTTAGCGCACTTAGTTCACTAGATTAGCACTTACACCTATTCACCCCCCCTCTAGGTGTTTTCAATTGGTATCAGAGCCTACGCTCCTGATACTTAGGCTTAACATCCTAGGAGTGAGATCCTTGTTTGCTAATCTATCATTTGCATTTGCTTGTTTGCACACATATAGTTTACATCCTTGGACTTCATGACCCCACCTATGTTTGACCCTTCCAACATTCTTGTTTGGATGACTAGGATGTCCATTTACCTCCAAACCTTAGGTTATAAGGTTCACCTTGTCATTACCAAGGAATCCTACCTTAGTGATAGCAAGCATATAGGGGCCAATGCACAAGCCCTTGAGGCGATTAGAAGCACGCTACCTAAAGAATATCTTATGCTTGCTTCTAACTTTGATTCCGCATTTACAGTGTGGAATATGTTGACAACCACCACCACCTCCAAGCTTCAAATGCCTATCCAACAAGAGGAGGAATCTAGTGGAGAATCCGATCCACAACAATGCCATATGATCCAAGGGAATGACTCCCTTGAGGTACAATCGGAATCTCAACTAGATAATGATGATGCTAGTTCTTCATGTAATGATTTTGTTGATCCCCATGCTTTAAATGAAGAACTTTCTATTGTTTGTGAAAAACTAATAGAAAAATATAATGTTTTGAAAAAGAAGACCTTTGCTTTAACTAAAGAAAATGAAAATTGTCTTCTAAACTTGACAAGGTTTTGCAAGAGAAGGTTGAGGTTTATAATTAAAGGGATTCATTAAGGTCTCAACTTGATCTTGCACTAAAAGAAAATAAAGTTTTAAAATCTAAAAATGATTGTGAAACTCTTTTGAAGAATAATGATGTTTTGTCTTCAAAAGTTGAATTTGTTTTAAGAAATAATGATTCTTTAAAAAGAGAAATTGATTTTATTTCAAAAGAATTAGAAATTTGTTTAAATAAAAATAAGTCTTTGAAAAATGATATTGTTTCTCATGTTTGCCATGCTAGGGTAGTTTCACCTAGATCACCCCTTGCATGCCACACTTCTTCTTTAATTGAACATGATATATCCTTGCTTAAGAAGAGTGTTGATTGTTTAGGCTCCACTTTGAGCCAATGTGTTGTTGGGCATACACGTTTGGAATCTTTGTTTCGAAAGAAACAAGTTCCATCTATTCATGCACACCCTCCACGGCATACACATGCTCCTCACGGACACACCCATCACATGTATGCTCATGTGTACACTTGTACACATTGTGGACGTAAGGGCCACCTTGCTAAATTTTGTTATGATAGAATACATGTTTCTAATTTAGCAAATAATTTTATTTGGGTTAGAGAAGGTACTAACCCCCATGGACCCAATAAGATATGGGTACCAAAGACTACCCCTCTTGTTTATGATGTAGGTGTGGGCTCTCACATGACGTGAGAGTAGCGGTACCTTGGAGTGGATGCGTTCCGTACTTAAAAGGAGATCATTTGGATGCATCACTTTCAAGGGAAAGTTTGGTGGAGATGACCACCATGTTTTGGAGACAAGGAGAGTTGCCTTGTAGGTTTTGGTAACGATTCCTAACTCCTTATTATTGTTTACATGCTTTCCATTTCATTGTTTATAGCATGTTTTATTGTTTAGTGATTATCATGTAAATACCATGTTTATTAGACCATTGACATACATGTATAGTATTTGAGACACCCATGTTTAATATGGACTATTATTTTGTGTTCTCGTATATATTTAGCTATCATGTTTATCATAGGTCTAATAACTTGTGTATTTAAATAATAATCATGTTTATGTTTTTCATGTTTATTCATATCTTGTTTTTATGCTTCATGTTTTGATTACATGTTTAGATGTTAGTTTTCATCAAGACTAGGATTTATACTTGTGCATATAGTGGGCCACAAATAAATCTATATATGTTTGTGCTTGAATGCTTATTTGTACTCGTTAGATGTGCTGGTATAGTCTAGTTTTGATGATTCATGCATTTTAGACTTGTATTCCCATTCTTGAATTTGTTTTATGTTTATATGTTTAACTTCATGTATATGTCCATTTTATCCAAATTATTGTTATACATATACATCCTTTGAGCCACGTGCCTTCATGCATATATCTTTGTGGACTCGTTGTATTTGGATATGTATGTATACTCTAGTTTGTATAGGACATACATATACCTTGAAGATTAAATAAGTTTTGATGATTTTCTTGTTTCAAGGAATATTGAGCTTATTGACCATCTTTCATGATTATGATCTTCACATCTTATTTGTACACTCACATTTACTTGTTTACTCATGTTTTGTTTTCATGAGTTATATTTATGCTTAATTGATTATGAGTGTTGACTATTTTGTGGATTTCATGTTTCATGAAAAATATTTTGTTTTATTCCTTACTTGAAGGATTTCGTACTAGTTTACAAATTTTTCATATAACTAGTTGCGATATTCTTCATTTGGTAGAGTTTTTCAAACAAACCTTATTTTCATATCTATTTTTGAAAACCCCTACCATCAACGGGCGGATGGATGGGCGATCATGCTCATGTATGCTTTATATTGAAAATCATTTTAAACTTGAACATGATTGGGTGGTAGTTATATGATGTATACACTTGATCATTATTGTTGTTTCAATTGGTATCATTGGATTCTTTCAATTGGTATCAATTTTGACCTTTCTTGTATACTCATATATGTTTGTATGTATATATGTTTTTCAATTCTAATAGTATCAATTTCGATTGGTATTAAATTTTTCATACATATATATTTTGTTTATGCTAAGCTTGAGCTTCAACTTTGTTTCAATTGATTCAATTTTCAATTGGTTTCTTAAACAAGCTTATGCATGTGTTTTGTTGGTATTTCATAAAGGGGGAGAAAATTCGATTTTCATATTTCAATTGGTATTTGTATTTCCACTCCCTTGCTTTATGATAGAAAATAAAAGGTTTAAATTGATATCATATACTTAAAAAGAAAAATACTCTCTTTTGATATCAAGATGTTTATTTGAATGTTTTAAATTGGTATCTCAAAATTTTGTTTTAAAGAAAAATAGTCAAAAAGTTTTGATTTATTTTGCCTATATGCAAGGAGAGCTTAACATCTCTTCTACATATAGATTCATGTTGAGTGTATCTTGTAATGAGGAGCTTGACATCTCTTCTTTATGTGATACACGTGTGTAGGGGGAGCTTCACATCTCCTCTTATGCATTGCATAGTATACGTTATGTGAATTAGGGCTTGTCATCCCTCCTTCATGTAATGTATCTATGTAGGGAAGCTTCACATCTTCCTCTTCATGAATGTATATAGCATATACCATTTATTTATTGACCTATGTTTACTTTCAATTGGTATCAAGATGCTACTTTATCATATTTTCAATTGGTACCTTAATTGATTGTCACCCCTATTTGGTTTTTGTTTTTGTTTTAGACAAAAAGGGGGAGAATATTGTTTTTATTTAACCCTTTGTTGATTCTTTGTTTCGAACAAAAAGGGGGAGAAAAATTTATTGATTTGGTTTTGCTTTTACCCTTTTTATTGATGATTGTTTCTTTGTAGTAAAAAGGGGGAGAAGATTTTGTTTTGTTTTGATTGTTTACCCCTTTGTTGATGATTGACAAAAAGGGGGAGAAAGATTTTGGTTTATATATGCATATTTATGTTTTGCATATATTAAGTTTAATTTAGTTTAATTTTAATTGGTATCTAGAACATGTTTTGTTTTTGAACATTTCATTAGTATCTAGAGCCTTTTTTTTGTTTATGCATATCTATGCATGTTTCATGTTTCAATTCATTGCATATTTATGTTTATTTGTTTATGCATGAGTTAAGGGGGAGCTTCTTTGAAGCTTAACTTTAATCCATGCATATATAACTCCATGAGTTTTGTCATCATCAAAAAGGGGGAGATTGTTGGCCCGGAGGCCTTCCTCTCTAGTTTTGATGATGATTAACTCATGTAGTTATGTTTACTAATAATCTTGTGATTTTAGTTTCAGATCATGTAACAAGATATTAGTTGGTGATTGCTTCAAAAAGAAGAGTTTGGAAGCCTTCACTTGGTGATTCCCGTGCCCGAGCATCAAGATCATACCTTTGCACTCGGTGGATCACGTTTGGGATCGAGTCGGCTTGAAGATTGAAGATCATCAAGAAGACTTAGGTATCCTAGTTTAGGTTTGTGTGTTTTAGATTCATGTGTAAAGATAAGAATAGTTGATATGCTCAAGTGCACAACACACACGTTTTATGGTTTTTCGTTTTTAGTTTAACCGATATTTGTTTTCATGAATAGTTGATCAAAACAAGTTTAATTGGTTTATGTATAGTAGTTTCATTCTATACATGCATGCTTAACTTTTAAACAAACTTATTTTGACTTTCCTATTCATGTATTGAAAAAATCAAGTTTGATAAAATACAAGTTTTGGTTTTTGGTAAAAATGTTAAAACACAAAAATGGTTTCATATGCTTGATATTTGAGTTAAAATGTTTATCACAAGTTTATATATCAATGCAAAATGATAAAACTATTTTTGGGTATTTTTAGAAGACTTAAAAGAATTTCTGAAAATATTTTGAACCTGTTTTTCTGACCCAGACTGTGGCTGACAGGCCAGGTCGGTCGACCGCACGGGTCGACCGAACCAAGGGCCGATCGGCCGTTACGGTCGACCGACGTGCACAGCATTGTGCACGTCTGGCAGACACTGGGCCGGCCGACTGGGCGATCGACCGGACCAGAGAGCTCTGCTCTCTGTATCTGGGCGGTCGGCCGGGCGGTCGATCGGTTTGGCCCAACGGTCATATTTCTGACCGTTGACGGTCGGCCGGCCGGCCGACCGCTAGCCTGTCAGGCTGCCAGATCAGCCTAACGGCTAGTTTCTGTTTTGGCCTATATAAACCCCATTTCTTTGGGATTTTGGCTAAAATTTTTTGAGCTAAAATTTCCTGACATCTTCAGTGTTTTAAATAAGTTTTCAAAATAGTTTAAGTGCCAAAAAGCTTCATCTATTTGTTTTAAGTGTTTTGTTTTATTTCAAAGAAAATAGTTTTTGAAAATTGTTTCTTGATCTAAAATTCTATATCTATTTGATATTTTTCCCAAGAGTTTTTCTTTGATCAAAACACTTGCTTTTCCACACATGAGCTATCATCTATCCTATTCTATTAGGATCTTTGTTTGTGAAAAAGAGAAGTGTTTAAGGTTGATAGAGCCTCCAAGTTATAAACCCTCCTTGTACTTGTGTATCCCTCTTTGGTAGAGGTTGATCGGAGTGGTATTGTTTGTAAACCCTCTTCGGTAGAGGTGTTGGTTGTTGTTTGGCTACGGGCCTACCCCTCGGTTGTGAGGCGGTGTTTGAGAGAGGAGTTCGGTACTCCCTTGTTGTAAAAATCTTTCTCGGTGAAGGTTCCCTCGGTGGGAGTCCTCGGTGGACAAGATAGTGGATTAGAAATCCTTCTCGGTGAAGGCGGGGACGTAGAGCTAGGGGCTCGAACCTCGGAACATATCTTTGTGTTTACGTTTGATCCATTGTCTCTCTAACTCTCTCTCCTTTATTTGTGCAAAGCATCATTCTTCATTCATATCATTCATATTGCTTGTGTTGCCTTGCATCTTTCATATTGTTGTATATCCCTTATATGCTTGGCTTGTTTGTGTGTGCCTCACTTGTACTTAACCACAAGAGCTTCATATAGCACCTCAACCCATATCTAGGGGAATCAAGAGGAGTTAGTCCAGAGCCCTTCACGGGGAATTCGGCTACACTTGTGTGTTATACTAAGTGTGTTGCAAATAGTTTTAAGCTTCCGCATTTAGCGCACTTAGTTCACTAGATTAGCACTTACACCTATTCACCTCCCCTCTAGGTGTTTTCAACACTCACTTGCAACCAGTTACCACTCACTTACACAGCCCAGTTACAGTTAATTTTGTGGTCATACAAATTTGTAATATTTTTTATATTAATATTAAAAATTTTTAATATTTAACTTTTTTAATATTTATTTGCATTATTAAAACTTTTAAAATCACCAAATAGTTAATTTTGTGGTCAACTTTTTCACTTACAACTTATACATTACGACAACCAAACACCGTAAAGTACAATACACTTTCCCACTTTACAATTTTATATTACCAACCAAACACCGTAAAATTTACTTACATGTAACTCATTTACAATTGTAAAAGACTTTACCAATTACAACTACGAATTATGGCCAGTTACGACAACCAAACAGACCCTAAGTTTAAGCATAATCAAGTTCAATCATAAAATCGAGAAATCTAATCATTTTTTCTTAGAGATTTAAGTTCAATTTTTTCACACCAATCCTTTCTAAGTCTTTCAATCCTATACATCTTTGTGTAAGGAAATTAGATTTAGCTTTAGAATATTTGTTTCAACTTCACCTTTTTTTAAATATATATGCATAATACTTTTTTTGAAAGAAGTTCAAAGTATTACCACTTCGTTGTCCTTTAAGCACTTCTTTTTTTAATACGTATAACTCCTCTATTTTTTTTTGTGTAAATATCAAAACTTCTTGAGGCCCTAATACCTAACTAATTAATTATTAGATGTGCTAATATATATATATTTTCTTCAAGCTTACCAAATTACCTTTCGCGTAAATACCAAGGCTTGCTTAGGCCAAAGCACCTATCTAATCAATAATTAGATTTGTTTATTTTCTATATATCTTGTTTTATGTTTTATATATATATTCAAAACAAGCTAAGCTATCGTCATCACCCCAAGCATAAAACTTATGTGTACATGTTTACAAGATGAAAAATCATGTCAACAAATTCTATATGGTGTTTATTTTTCAAATTTTTTATCTCTAAGTCAAAAATTGTAGATTCTTTCAAATTGATCTCACCATCAAAATTTCAAAGTTTGTTGGATTCTTAATTCTTTAAAAACTAGTTATACTTGTACAATATATATATATATATGTATATATATGTATATATATATATGTATATATATATGTATATGTATATATATATATGTATATATATATATGTGTGTGTGTGTGTGTATATATATATGTATGTGTGTGTGTGTGTGTGTGTATATATATATATATATATATATATATATGTATGTATGTATGTATGTATGTATGTATATCAGCCGACAGCTGAGAGTCCCTCTCAGCCTGCGGTGACGTGACATATTATTAGTCACACTAGGAAGGACGACCCGCCTATTGAAACAGTTAAAATTACTAAATGCCCCTGTGATAAAAGATAGTGGATCCGTATAGTTTATTATTTGTTTTATATTTCTGTTGTTAGTCAATATTGTCACAATTATCTTTTGCAACAAACTGAATATGAATCATGTCTCTTCAAGTGCAACTTCATCAAATCATGAAACAAATTTGAATGCTTCTTTATTAAATATTTTTTTGCTAGGTTTTGTATATTTTAGGAATGCGCCTAAGCTCGTCGTGGTCAATAAATTAATTTCTCGATAGCTTTAAAAAAAATTTTACGCAGATATTATATATTTTAGGAATGCACCTAAGCTTGTAGTGGTCAATAAAATAATTTGTCAGTAGTTTTAAAAGCACCTTTTGTCGTAATCTATAATTATAAATTATTTTTTTTTACATATTGCATGTGAACAAGGACTGCGACTATGATCGCAGTGCTTAACGACAGCATGTCGTGGATGATTGTTTTGCTAGGTTAAATGTAATAACGGTGACTAAGAACTGATACTATAGTCGCAGTTTACGTATTATTTTATATATTTATTTTTCACTATGACTGTTGTCTCAACCGCCTATAAACTATTATTTTTTTTTACATATTGCATGTGATCAAGGACTGGGACTAAGGTCGCAGTGCTTACGACAACATTTTGTGGATGATTTTTTTTGCTAGGTTAAATGTAATTACGGTGATTAAGGACTGATTGATTGGTCGCTAATGTTGCATATTTAATGTCACATTTCCATACTTATTTTAGAATAAAAGCCTGCATTGTCCTAATTATTTGTTTAATTTATTTGCAGGCCCAATCCTTAAGGAGATGAAGAGAAATGAGCCCAAAAGCCCACCAGAATTCTGAATTAAATCAGAATTAATTCGCACTCACAAAATCAGGGCAAAATCAAGAGGTTGAAACCGGTTGAGAAGAATCCTCTCAGAATCAATCGGTTAAAGCCAAGAATCCAAGGTCATTTCGTCAGAATCCGGAGCTCAAACGACAAAACCAACAAAGGATAAAGCCAGAAGAAACCCCCGGAGAGACCCACCAATAGGGTGTGGCCATCTGGCCACACCCTGGCCGCGAAAACGCGGCTTGGGCCACGTTTCCGCGGCAATCTTGGGGAGTTAGGGGGAGCGTTTGCTCCCCCGACCTCCCCGGGATCCTGGTTGTTGGGTTTATGCCTATAAAAGGCCATTATCTGCGCTGAAAAATGGACGCCAATGCAGATTAAGATTTAGCCTAGTTTTAATTCTTTGTAGTTTAGGTTTTTCTTCTCTTGTTATGTAATTTGTATGTAACTTAGGGTAGAAGAAGATTCATGTAAGTAAGAGAGAGAGGCTGAAGTTGAGAGTGACACCGACGATGTACCCTCCTCCTTTCTTCCATTGTCTCTGCAATTAATAAAGGTAAAAGTTCTTTTTATGTTTGTATTTTCTTTTGTTTCGTCTTCCTCTTCTACTTTACCTTGGTTGTTGTTGTTGAGTGTATAAGTGAATTCCAAAGCAAGTATAACTAAGCTACGTGAGAGCCAGCGATAGTTCATGAAGACGTTCTCTTCTTCCAAGATCCGCATCACTTCGTTCTTGCTAGGCTTGATGATATAATGTGCACGGGGACTGAGCTCGAGCTTATGATCTATGCGTTGAACGCCTCCGAAGCAAAGGTAGAACTTGCACAGGTTTCCAAGTAAGTCATCACCAAACTAGGTAAGTAATTCTTAACTTTCTTTCTTTTCTTTTATCGCTATAGTATAGATCGCCAACACGATTTCTTTCACCACTTCTTCCCAATCGTTTTCACTCTTTCTTCTCCACTCACTCCATTTGTACATAGTCGCTTTTATTGTTTTCTGATTTTTCCACCTTCTTCATCTTTCACTTTCTCTCTAATTTTAACATAATCCTTTTTCCTTTTCTTAACTTAAAAACAGAGAAGAATCTTCGCTTTTCTTCTTAACGATTTCAATAAAGAACTGTAAAGCTTCCATCGCAAAACCTCCTTGTGGATCACGACCCGCATAGCCACTTGCTATCGCGGAAGAATTGAGCACTTGCACATCTCCTTTCTTAAGTTCTATAATTCCGTATTTTGTGTACAGGTTTAGCCTCAATCACTGATACTATAGTTACAGTTTACGTATAATTTTATATATTTATTCTTCACTGTGAATGTTGTCTCAGCCGCTTACAAATACTGCGACTATGGTCGTAGTGCTGAAGGACAGCAGTCGCAGTTTTATAATTTGTGATGTACAGTGAAATATACTTATTTGAGAGGATTGCGAATATGTTCGCAGTATCATCTGTTATATAGTTTAATTTTAGACTGCGACCATGGTTATTGTTATTAACTTTATTGAAAACAAAGCGATTAAACTATTTATGACTGGACAGCGACCGTGGTCGCAGTTTCATATGTAATTATTATCTGAGTACTGCGACCATTATCGCAGATAAGATGCAGAAATAATAACTATATGGCATACTTCATATGTATTTTAAAAAGATGAAAGATTAGTTTACAGATAGAAGTAAATTTTATTTATAACATAATATGGTCAGAAAGAGACCTTACAAAAAAGGTGCATTAAAAGCTCTTAAAAGAAGACAAAATAATATTGAATATCAGAAGATTAGAAAATCCTAATCCTCGTCGTCATCATCATCATAAGTAGATTCGTCGTCTTCATTCTCCTCGTCTTCCTGTTTATCACTTATTTCCTCATCTTCTCCCTCGTCGTCCGGCTCACAGTACTCCTCAGTTTCTTCCTCTTTTTGAGGGTGCTTTGGTTCATCGATAAACTCTCAGAATGGATCGTCTCCATTAAGCTCTTCTTTCGATCCGTGTCGAGAAGAACCTGTAAAAGATATGCTCAAAGAAAGCGAGCCTCCAGCATCAGAGGACATGCTTTCATCAAGCATATCTCTGTAAAGTGGCAGAGGAATAAGTTCATGATCCTCATGAAGAGGAGGATCAGATAAAATATTATTTGATGTAGTGAGATAGTCAAAAGGAGTGAAGTCCAGACTACTATCAGATTTACTAGAATACCCTGAAGAAAGAGGACCAGTGGGAGAATGATTGAAGTTGAAATCTGAGTGTTCAAAGGAAGAAGATGGGGAAGGCATTGGTTTCTAGAAGTTTTGAAATCAAATTGAAAACGAAGAGCACAAATATCGTTTTTAGATATGAGATAATATATTAGTTACAAGCACTATAAAAAGGTCAATAATGTGAAATAACATGAATAGTAACAATAATTGTTATAGGTGACGGTTGAGTATTCGAAGAGTGGTAAAAAGAAATTAAATATTTAATTGAAACAGTTATGGCGGGAGAATCTGAAGATTTTCTTTTTTTTACAGAGGTTTATTATGTGAACTACAAATTAACTTTTTATAAAATATTTTTCCTATATATTTAGATTAAGTTTGGTGCACATCTTTCCTTTATCGAGATTAATATTAGTGCATCTCTTTTTTGAGACTGTTGTTGCATCACGGTAGATAGAATATTAATTACTTCAATTAATTCTGAGTAATTAATATAGTATTTTATAAGATGTGATATACGCGGACTGATCTCACAGTCGCAGGTCTAATCTACTTTGAAAAATGATTAAAATTCTGTTACGTAAGGCATGCGAAAAAAGACAGCGACTGTGGTCGCAGTGCTGATCGATAGCATGTTTCGTCTGTTATTTCTATGTGAATAAGGAATGCAACTAGGGTCGTAGTCGTGATATAAAATTGAAAGTTATATATATTAAGTCTGCGACCATGGTCGCAGTGATCGAAAATTTTGTACTATGACTGCAACTATGATCGCAGACTTTGAAAACGATCAAAATTCTGTTACATAAGGCATGCGAAAAAAGACAGCAACTGTGGTCGCAGTGCTGAACGATAGCATATTTCGTCTGTTATTTCTATGCGAATAAGGAATGCGACTAAGGTCACAGTCGTGATATAAAATTGAAAGTTATATATATTTTTTGATTATAGTTTTGAATGTATGTGTACTGCGATCGCAGTCGTAATATAAAATTGAAAGTTATATATATTTTTTGATTATAGTTTTGAATGTATGTGTACTGCGACCTGAATCCAATTTATAATGTACATTAAGAATAAAGCAATTTTTTAGTATCTTGGCCGACCATAGTCGCAGTTAATTTTAAAATTGGATGGAATATTATCCAACCAATTTGCAAATATTGTGGCAGTTACGGGAATATCTGATTTATAAAATATCTGCAAAATAATTAACCATTATATTTCATTATTTTTTTACACTGTACATTTGTAATAGAAAAAATAATATACGACTGCCCCACATTAAATTTCATTTTTTCTATTCATTTCAGTTTCTTTTATTAAACTTATTTGAATTGAAAATAACACGAAATAAAATAATAAAAAAATTATTAAAAAACCAACAGTTTTTTTATATTTCACGCATGTTTTTTACTTTTCACTGCTGCTATTTATTTCTCATTATTTTGATCCATTTTTTTCCATTATAATTTTGATATAGTAGATTAGGAATTTTATAACTGTAGATATATTCAACAGAAAATTCTCTGTAAATTACAAATATTTTAGGAAAAATTTTGTTGTGGATGAGTTTTTGCTAGTTTAGAAGTAAAAAGGGGTATTTTGGTCAATTTGATTGACGATTCTTTAGGCGAAATTTTTTTGATTTTTTTGGCGCCTACACTCTGCGACCGATATATAGCATATATTCAGCCACGTCACCGCCGGCTGAGAAACTCTCTCAGCTGTCGGCTAAGGTACAGTAACTCCATATACACACACACACACAAAGAGAAAACCTATGTTAGTAACTATGTTAGTTATGTTAGTAAAACCCTCCCCACATCTATCTCATGCATTATTCTCAACGTATGAATGAATGCATATATGCATGAAATAACTTGTAAAAGAGGTACAGAAAAAAATCACTATAACTGACTCGACTAGCTTAAAAAAAATAAAAGACGCACAAAAAAAAATACAACAAATATGTACAACTTCAAGTCTCCCTTAGATCTTTCTAGGCCTATTCACTCGAGCTCACTTCCCATCTTTCCAATAGGTTCTCTTTAATGGTGAAATTAGAGAGGTCAATCTTTTTGTTAACTTTTGTTTTATCCTCTCTAATTTATTTTTCCTTTTTCTCAACCTCCTCCTACTCTTCTTTCCAGTTCTGCTCTTCTCAACTTGATCATCGTTACACATCTCAAATGGAGCATCCACTATATGAATGCCTAGAAATTTGAGCTCATTCTCGAACATTACCTCAAAACTTGGATTGATAATTCCTTTAGGAGGTATGTAACTAACCAAAGCATCCCTAATCGATTTATCCAAGCACATGAGTTCATCTTCGAAGAGGATTTCAAATTTTTGGTCAATCAAAGGCTCTTGAATTATGATTTCAAACGATTGATCATTAGTTGGCTTTGTAAAATCTTCTCAGATATATGACCTATCTTGGAATATCATCTCAGAATTATAATAGTTTACACCTTGGTCCAACAACAGAATATGATTTGGTGAAATGGTTGATTTGGGCTCAAGAATGAAAAGAACGGGAACCAATACAGACTCGCGAATATGACTTAAATCAATTTTAAGTTTAAGAGTCAGTTTTGGTTCAATAGTTAGTTCCAAATCAAAGAATTTAAGTTCACATTCATGATCCATCAATGTAATATGACTATCCAAAATAGGTAGTTCAATTTCAAGGTTTATGGGTATAGGAAACAATGTCGGCTCGGGAATTGGGTCCAAATTGGGTAAGGATACCGGAGTCAACATAGATTCAAAAATTAGAACTGAATCACAAAGTTATGGATAGGGTTCACATTTACAATCAAGTTCAATTTTCTTGAAGTGAAAACTTACCAATTTATCCAAGATTTGGGATTTGTCAAGTTCAAGTTGGTGTTTTGAAATTAAATCTTGGTTAAAGTCTCTATAACACCATGATTCGTGGGTCTCATCAATATGGCTAGAAGTGTCAGGGTTGTTCAAACATTTATAAGAAAAAGTTTTCTCATTCATATAATGGTTCTCTAACTTTCTTAATTTTGCTTCTAACATATCGATAGCGGCTTCCATACTCTTGTCTAAGTCAATAGCTTCTACTTGTTGCGGTGGGACTTGACAAATTGAGTAGGGTCTTGAAGGTTAAAATTTTGACGGGATCGTGAATCTTCCAGCTTTTTAAGTCTTTACTCAACTTCTTCTAGCATCTTATCGAAGTAAGATTTTTCTTCTATAGAGCAATCTTTACAAGGAGTATACGAAGCTGAATGCTGATAAGTTGGTTGACCATATGACTCGAGGGAGTTGTATCCCCATTGACTCGGTGAAAAGTGGAGATGATTATTCTGACTTTGTTCATAATATTAGGATTGTGGCATGTGTTGAGTCAGATAAAACCAACCCAGCACATGTGGTTGGTTAACGTTACGCCATACCGGGTTGGTGAAATTTGAGTTAAAAGAGGTTGGGGTGAAATATGGATTTACATTGGAATAGGAAAAATTATAATTATAATTCATATCATAAAAAAAACAAAGAAAAAAAATCTAGCCTATGTAAATGTAGATCTTAGACCTTGACGACTTCTAACTTGTTAGACTATCCACGAGAGATATATTGCAACAATCTGATCATAAGTTAATTGGCCAGGTAGGTGACAAGATCAGTGGGAGGCATCCGTGCTAGAGCAATGAGCCTAATTTTATCAAACCACTGTTCTTCGAGATTTTGCCTCTTAATCCCCTGCCAAGTCACCGATTTGACAAGAGTCAAATTCTAACAACTTTCTCCTTAGGTCAATCTCCTATTGAGTCTGAGATGTCTCCAGGGCCAATGTCTACTCAGATTTTAATTAGGATTCAGTTAGTGAGAGATGCGGTTTATGGGCTAAAGAAGGGTCATGACTTCCCCACCTTTTCTTATTTATGAATTTGCCCTTAAGTCATTTTAGTGTGATGTGTACATGTAAGTAGATAAGTAATCACTCAAAGCAATTATAAATCACTCAAAAGTATTTCCTAATCAAGATGCAATGTAAACGTACCTTATCTCCAGCACTCTTCAACAGTAATTTAAAATGAAATAGAATTAAATGAATGCTGATTGGTCACTAATATTGCATATTTATCGTCATACTCCCATATTTATTGTATAAAAACACTACTTTTTAAAGTATTTTTGTCTAAATAATGCAGGCCTTTAGTAAAGGAGATAGAAGAGAAAATGAGCCCAAAAGCACACTGAAATTCAGACTAAATCAAAATCAAGGATTAGGGAAAATGTTCAGTTGAATATCAGAGCAAATAAGAAAGATAACACAAAATGAAAATCAGTTAAATCCAAATTTTTATGAATCTATTTCGGTTAGCTGAAGATCAATAGCGATATCGACAAATTCAGAGCAAAAACTGAAAAACCAATTGGATAAAAGGGAGTATCAAAGCATCAACGGACAACGACCCCCGGATCTGGCCATTTGGCCAGATCCTAGCGGCGAATCCTCTACAAATGCTGCGGATTCGCAACTTGGTTAAGTCCGTTGGGAGAGTGTTTGCTCCCCCTATCTGTACACTCCTCTCCTCTCTCCATTTTTCCTATAAATACTGCATATTTTGAAGGCAAACAAGAACTACTCAGCAGAGAGTTTAGAATAGGATTCTTATTTTAGTTTTTAACTTAGGTTTTGTATTCTTTTTAATGTAATTTTTTATATTATTCATGTAACTGAGATTAGAGAAGAGTTTCATGTGAGAATGAGCGTGAAGCTTGTACTGAGAGTGACACCAGTGTAAGTATTCTTCTTTTCTTTCATTATTATTTAATCAAATCAAAAGTTGCATTTTCCTCTTTATTCCTGTTTTTATTTACTTTCCTTTAAGTGCTTGTAAATCCAAGTGATTCCTATAGCCTCGAAACTGCCTTGCCATTGCAAGTGTCGTTGATGGATTACGGTGATGGATAACTGCTTCTTTGTTATTTTTCTGCTTGCCTTTTTATTCATAGTGTAGATCGGGAATGGGGTAGATCCTATAGGCCATGCTTTGCTTGCCTTCAAATACAAGGTAAGTCATCGCAACGGATCTAAGGTAAGCGAGCACTGAAGAGGTAAGTAAACGTTTCTTTTCTATTTCAATTTCTTAGTTTAGAAAACAATTTCAAAAACCAACTCTTATTTTCATTTCTTTCTCTTTAACTTAGTTCTTAAAAAAATACCACCATATTCTTCTTCCATCTTCACATTTTCTCACATAACTTTTTTACTTTTTTTTTCTAAAACTGAGAAGAATTCTTAATCTATTTTTGTAAATTAAAAGGAAACGAACTTACTTAAACGCTTCTATTGCTAGTCCCTCCTTGTGGATCACAACCCGTATAGCCACTTACTATAGCAGTAGCATTGAGAACCTAGCACCATTTCTAAACTACTATATTTTTATGTGCAGGTTTAACTCAATCAAATTTTAGCACCGTTGTCAGGGAGGGACGGTAAGTTTTTTCCTTTTTTATTTACTTTAAACAGTTTAACGTTTTCTTCTATATTTTTGTGTACAAGGGCTAATATTTGGAAACTAGGAGCTGCAGTGAACATATTACTACTCTGTGCCTCTATCCAAGAAGGCAGAGCATTAGAGCCCACAACTGTTTTGCGCAAACGCGGCAAAAGCCGCATTTTCGCGGCATTTGTGGTGAACTACTAACTGTAGTTTCTTGTAGGTTACTTGAAATTCAATAATTTAGCTATTTCAGTGTATAGTTTTCCTACTTAATAGATTTTGCGCACTATTCTAACCTCAACGGTAATATGGTTGCTTGTAAATGCTAAAAAATGTTTAGAATTGCATTTGGCACGTGTTTAATTCGTTACATTTCATTACTGTTGAAGAGTGTTAAGCCAAGATATGTGTGCATTGCATGAAGATTAGGAAACTCATTTTGAATGATTCATATTGCTTGAGTATTGCTTATACTATATACTTGTTTACTGCACTAAAACGATTAAGGGCTAGTCCTATAAACAAGAAGTCATTACCCTCCCTTAGCCCACAAACTATCTCCTCACTAACTAACCTATTCTAACTTAAAATTGAGTAGATGTTGGCCCTAGGGACATCTCAGACCCAAATAGGAGACTGACCTAAGGGGAAAGTTGTTAGGATTTGACACTTATCAAATCGGTGTCAAAGGTTTGGGATTGAGAGGCGAAACCTTGAAGAACAGTGGTATGGCATAATTAGGCCCGTTGCTTAGGCACGGATACCTCCCACTGGTCTTGCCCACTGGCTGATTAACTTGTGGTCAGAGTCTGCAATATACCTCCCGTGGATAGTCTAACCAGTTAGGAGTCGTCTAGATCTAAGGTCTACCCTAACTTAGGCTAGATTTTTTTTTGTTTGCTTGTTTTTATTTTTGTTTTAGACATCTTTGTGATATGAATTACAATTATTTTTTTTTCAATGCATATAGTAGTCCATATGTCACCCCGACCATTTTTGACTCGGATATTACCAGTCCGGGATTTCGTAACTTTAACCAATCAAGTATGTCAGATTGGTCTTATCTGAATCAACATATGCCCCAGTCTTAATATTATGAACAAAACTGGAGTAATCATCATCTCCACTTTTCACAGAGTCAGTGGGGATACAACTCTCCTGAGTCATATTATCAACAACTTTACCAACATTCAGCTTCATATACTTTTTTTTTTCTGAACGACCAATAGAAAAACCAATTAACTGGGAAAAGAGGATGAAAGCCTTAGAAGAGGTCGAGCGACGAATTAAAAATCTAGTAGACTCGAAATCCCATCAAAATTTTCAAATCCAAGATCTTTACTCTATTTTCTAAGTCCCACAATAAGAAGAAGAACCAATTGACTGAGAAAAGAGTATCGAATCCATGATACAGTCCTAAAATGATTCCTTCAATAGATTAGAAGCACAAATGGATCAATCGAACAACCTGCTAAATGCTAGAAATAAGAAAACTCTACCTAACACATTTTCAACCATTCCTAATTGCCCTAGCCAAATTGATAGGAATCAAGAATCATGGTGTCTTGGAGACTTTGACTAAAATTCAATTTCATCACACCAACTTGAACTTGACCAATCCCAAATATTGGACAAATTGACAAGTTTTTACTTTAAGAAAATTGAACTTGATTGTGAATGTGAACCCGATCCTAACTTTGTGATTCAATTTCAATTTTTGAATCTATGTTGACTCCGATATCCTTACCTGATTTGGACCCTATTCCCAAGCTAACACTGATTCCTGTATCCATAGAGCTTAAAATTAAACCACTGATTTTTAGTAGCCAAATTTCATTGATGGGAAATGAATGTGAATTTAAATTATTTTATTTGGAACCATCTCTTGAACCAAAACCGACTCTCGAACCTATACTTATTTTCCTGAGTCAATATTGGGTTCCCGAACCTATAGACCAAATCAACCATTCTACCAAATCATATTCTATTGTAGGACCAAGTTATAGACCATAATGACTCCGAGATGATATTCCAAGATTGGTCATATAACCGAGATGATTTTAATGTTATATCTTTCATGATCCTATTCACATGGGGGTTGTAACTCTGTAAATAGGAAAGAGCTCATCGAAGGTGGGATCCATGATAATTCACAATATTTGATTGAGCAGTAATGCTTGGCCTAACCGACCACCACCGGAACCACCACCTTGAGATAACATTGTTCCTTCCCTTTCTTCTTTTTCATATATGAATTCATTCATAAATTGAGGATAATATATGAGATAGGTTTAGGGGAGGGTTCTAACATAACATATATATTTTTTAATTTATATAAAAAAGAAAAATATATATAACATTTTCTTTTCTTTTAAAAACGTTTTGAAAAGAGAAACAATATTTTCACCTATTTTTTGTAAGAAATTAAGTTAATTTTAAGGAATAGGAGAATCATATCTAAGATTTCTTATACTTGGTCAAAATAAGATTATTTATTTGATTTCTAGGGCTAGGAAGAAAAATTGAAGAAAAAAATTTAGTCTTGATTTTTACCTTAATGAAATATGCATACTTTATACACTTACACACTTATGGTTCAAAACAAAGATTCTTATGCCTTATAAAAAATGAAATATATATATATATATATATATATATATATATATATATATATATATATATATATATATATCAAAAATTCTCTGATTAAGTTGGATATTTGTGTCTCATAAAGCATAATTATTCGCACCTAAAAGTGGTCCATATATTAATAAAATCTTTAATTCTGTGGCCTTGTTTGCTTGAGTCCTTAAGTCATTGGAGTATTTTCTCACCTGATGCCCTAAGACTGTCTGGTTTGGGAGTCACCGATCTAAGGCTCGTTACATAGGCGAATTAGAAAGCCTAATAGAACTAAGGGACATTACCACAAAAAATTATAAAAATAAGGCATAAGAATAAGAGTTAATGAACCCCGAGTCAATATTTCACGGTCACGAAGGTGCATATGATTTGGGATAAAATAATAGACTAAATGAGAAATACAGTTTGACTCCTTACCTTGATTGATAACAAGTGTCTAAATAGAGACTAAGTTTAGGAATAAAAAGTTTGGCTTTCCTCTAACTTATAGATTACTTGAATTTTTACAAAAATACTTCAAATATTTTCTTTCTTTTTCAAAATGCTTTTTCAAAAATACTAACACTTTGTTTATCTTTCTTTTTGGATTTTGTGGTGTAATCTACTGAAAATCCTCAAGAGACAAAACTCATCCTCTAGGGGGTAACCTAGAGGTTTAACAGTTTCTTGTACATGATAAGTGTAACTGTGATTCTTATGAAAGTGAGTTAGACAAGGTTAGATCTATTTTATTTTTTGTTTTGCTCGAGGATGAGCAAAAGATAGGTGTGTGGGTGTGATTGGTTACTGATATTACATATTTATCGTCACATTCCTATGTTTATTGTATAATAAACACTGGCTTTTAATAGTATTTTTATCTAAATGAATGCAGGCCTTTACTAAAGGAGATTGAAGAGAAAATGAGCCCCAAAGCCCACTGAAATTCAGATTAAATCAAAATCAAGATTAGGGCAAATGTTCAGCTGAAGATCAGAGCAAATTAGAGAGATAACACCAAATGAAAACTGGTTAAATTCAGATTTTTATGAATTCATTTCGGTTGGATGAAGATCAACAACAATATCCACAAATCCAGAGCTAAAACTGAAATACAAATTAGATAAAAGGGAGTATCAAAGCATCAGCGGACAACAGCTCCCGGATCTGGCCATTTGGCCAGATCCTGGCCGCTGATCTCCGATAAATGTCATCGATCCGCGGCAAATACCTAATTTCGTTGGGGGAGCGTTTGTTCCCCCTATTTGTATACTCCTCTCCTCTCTCCATATCACCTATAAATACTGCCTATTTCGAAGACAAACAAGAACTACTCAGTAGAGAGTTCAGAATAGGATTTTTACTTTAGTTTTTAACTTAGGTTTTGTTTTCTTTTTAATGTAATTTTTATTTTATTCATGTAACTGAGATTAGAGAAGAGTTTTATGGGAGAATAAGAGTGAAGTTTGTACTGAGAGTGACACCGGTGTAAGTATTCTTCTTTTCTTTCATTATTATTTAATCGAATCGAAAGTTGCATTTCCTTCTTTATTCTTGTTTTTGTTTGGTTCCCTCTAAGTGAAGTGATTCCTATAGCCTCAAAATGCCATGCCATTGCAAGTGCCATCGATGACTTATGGTGATGGATAATCGCTCCTATGTTATTTTCTGCTTTCCCTTTAATTCATAGTGTAGATCGAGAATGGAGAAGATCCAATAGACCATGCTCTGCTCGCCCTCAAAGACAAGTTAAGTCGTTGCAATGGATATTCAAGAAAATTAGGATGCAATGTTATTTCTGTATACAAGTTTAACTCAATCAAATGCCTTAGGATGCAACGTCTAATCATATTTTAAACAATTACAAGCACTGATTACTATTGTGATTAGAACTATGTACTTATTACAACTATTCAAGAAAAATAAAAATAGCAGAGACAGAGTTTTATGGTTCAGAAGTACCTGCAGAAGACTCAACAAGTGGGTCAACCACTTTGCCGCGAAAATGCTGCTTTAGTCGCATTTACACTGCTTTGTTGTTGTCTTCTATTCTCTGGTTCTTGAGCAGAAACACAGGTAAGCAAGCAATGTTCTGCACCCTTCAGTTTCTTGAAACTTGTTCCTGCACACATAAACAGAGAATAAAAATTAACCAATTTGTAAAAAAAGAAATACCATTCCCTCCTCGGTAACGGCTCCAAAAGTTTGATTATCGAAAAACAAAGAGAGGTTAAGGTTAGAAGGATGTTACCTGAATGTTAGTCGAGTCTCTGCCTTTCACAATTTATTCGTGATAGCAAGTGGCTAAGCGGGTCGAATCTGCAGGGAGGAATGCGATAGAAGATTTTTGGTATCTCTTTAAACATTAGATTGGTTAAGTGATTCTTCTTTGTTTGGATAAGAAAAAGAATTCAATATTAAGTGTTAAAAAGAATAATATAGAATTTGATGATAAGTTAGGGTTTAGAAAAGAATTAAAGAATAGGGCTTATTAATTTATTGCCACTAACTTACTAACCTATACGAGAATATACTTCAAAAGTTATACCTTAGAATTGCATTCAATTCAAGTAAGATACATAAGATAAAAACTAAATCCTATTTGAAACAATCTCTATCCAAGACTTAACAATAAACTATCAAAACCTTCTAAGTATAGAGTAAGAAGAATAATCAAAATTCAACATTAAACTATGAAAGCTATCTAAGAATAGAATAAGAAAAACTATTGAAAAGTATTAACATATATTGATTTAATTAGACATCGTCATGTGCCTTCAAGAACTTTAATTAACTCTAGGGTTTAAGCATGCTTAGGATTCAATCAGTTTATTCTATCATAGAATTAGAAGTAGTGGTGAAGAGATTAGAAAGTCATGAAATAATTAGCTATGCATAATAGAAATTAAAACAAAGCATGGTAGATGAAATCAAAAAGTGTATAAGTAAATAAAGCAAGAAAAATAAAAAGAAGAAATTTAAGTAAAAGAATAGAAGAACCTTTATTGAAGCTATCACCATCAATTAGCAGAACTCCTTCTCTTTACAAATTTTTCTCTCTAACTAAAAACTAGAAATTTACAAAAAAAAATCAGAAAAGAGAACTAAAGAAAATTCCTAAATTTTGATCTCAAGGATAGATCTAAGATATCCTCTTCTGCTGCCTCTGGTGTAGTATTTATAGGGAAAATAGAAATTAGAATCCCTAAAGAAGATGTAAACCCAACCGCCAACATGGAAGCTGCCAGAAAGCCATGAAAACACGGCTTTTCCCGCATTTCGTGGCAAATAAAGGGTGGATTGGGTTGTGTTTTTTGGTTTTGGCTTCGTCTCATCCATTCATCAGAAGATTTTTCCTCAGAATCTTCATTTAAACTCTGAATTTTAAAAGATATATTTTTCTAGATA
Source organism: Agave tequilana (assembly GCA_038442645.1). Taxonomy (NCBI): domain Eukaryota; kingdom Viridiplantae; phylum Streptophyta; class Magnoliopsida; order Asparagales; family Asparagaceae; genus Agave; species Agave tequilana. Next base: position 60,365 of record JAVJIF010009761.1, read on the forward strand.
ACTTGGGAAGCAAGTTATCTTCAAATCCGAACTTAATTTGAATTATCCTCCTTATCACTAATCAAGATTAACTTTATCCCATCCATCTTCTAAATATATATCTTCTGATTTTGAATTTGAATTGTGAAGATGATGATATCTCCTTTCCTCCTCTTGATTTCAAATCGATTTAAATTGAAATTCAAATTTAGATAGGATTAGGGATAAAATAAAAGCTTCTTCATTTAAATAACTATACACCATAATCAAAAAGAAGATTAAATAACAAAGTTAAATAAAGAAAAATCAAGAATAAATATGCAAATGTGATAATAAATATGTAAAATTTGAATGTAATCAGCATACCTTAGCCTCTGCTCTAGAAAGCAGAGCTTAGGAAACCTGCCTTTTACGACGAAAATGCGGCCAGAGCCGCGTTTGCGAGACAAAGTAAGAAGGACTACTAATCTGCTTTATTGTGGGTTGCTTGATTTTTAGAGATAAGCTCTCTGTATTATTTAAATTTTTCCTGATTAATGCTTATTGTTTTTAACTCAACAGTAATTTGTGTTTTGTAAGTCCTAAAAAGTGATTAGACTTGCATTTAGGCATTTATTTAATTCATTTATCTTTTCGTTACTGTTGAGGAATATTGGAGCAAAGGTACGTGTGCATAGCATGTGTTCGCTAAAAACCAATGCGTAAAAAAACTTGTGATTTGAGATGTGAAATGTGTGCTCAGAATGGTGCTAATGTTTCCTTGAAACTATTGTTATAACTAAGAACCTAAACGAGCCGCGTCCACAAGGAGGGGAAGCGATATAAGCAAATGTTCGATTTTGCGTTTGTTTAAGAAATCTTTCTTTTGCTTCAAAGAATTTTGACAAAAACTAAAAAGAAAACGTTTTGAGAGTGATGGTTGATGGTATATAAAAACAAAGTAAAAATGGTCGGCTTATAAACGATGTAAAATGAGAAAGAAAAGCGAAGTAAGAAAGTTGTAGGTGGTAGAAAATAAGTTGCAAGAAAAAGAAAACAGTTTTGAAAATTTAAAATAGAAAGGTATTTTGAAGTAGAAAGAAAATAAAAATGGAACAAGTTTTAGAAGATGGTTTAAAGAAAGAACTAGAGAGCGAAGTATGAGAAAAATAGAAAGTAAAGTTTGCTTTTAAAAGTGCATGGCTAACCTCCTGCTAAGTGATCCCACTAACCGCTAACTCTTTAATGATAAAGCCTCACAATGGATCCTTGGCTTTCACAATTCTTGTGCTATGAGAACTTTTCATGTGGTGTTTGAATGAAAGTTCTTCCGCATCACCTTTCTTCACACGGCAAAAACTTAAGCATCGCCCCATCAAGATTCAATTAAAGACGAGAATGGGGTGAAAAACAAGTGCACGATCGGTATCAGCAAGGATGGGTGGGTAATTTCTAACTTGCAAAATCAAGCATGGTTAGTACATCAATAGATCATCAATAACACATAGTTAAGTATGAAATATTAGAATTATCTTATATGTCAGTATATTAGAGTTAGAACCCTTCATCGTAAGCCATTCATAGCTCTTATTTGCACAAGCCTTATTGTGATGCTTATTGATGTTGGCCCATAAGGTTACACTCTCCAATTATTTAGAGTTTTGATGATAACAAACCAAATAAGAGCTATATGGTACTAATTAGTTTGTTGAGATAAGTTTCAGGTTTGTACCATAGTTTGGAGGCCATTGCTTAGCTATTGCAAGAAATTCTAGGTTCATGAAGCAAAGAAGGCTTTTTGCACATCAAGGAAGGAACATAGAAGAGAAGGCACTAGCAAGGCATTGCATGGCTCAAGACTTGAAGATTGCTCAACAAGATTTGTTTTTAGTTTTATAGGTTTAGAATTTTGTTAAAGAATGATGGATAGGTTTGAAGCTCAATCACACACGTTTTTGCACACATATTGTTTCTAAGATGATCTTCTATAAAATGTACAAAAATATTTTGATACAAAATCCTCTGCCTACAAATCAATTTATATGTTTTATACTTAGTACTATTTAAAGATATTTTTCATAAAAATCAAAGTCTTTTCAAAATTATGTTTTAAACCTGGTTTTTGACCTGAGACAGTCGACCGGACCTATGTCAGGTTTGGCCGGTCGACCGGCCCAGTCGACTGTAGTTCTGGGTGTGCATGTATCAGTGTGCACGTTTTTGCAGTCGACCGCACGGTCGACCGACTGTAACTCAGTCTGCTCTCGGATAGATTGGGTCGACCGGGCGGTCGACCGCTGGCCTAAACGGTCAGATTTTTGAGTAGGCGGTCGACCGACCGGTCGACCGGACTAGCCGTTTGAACAGTAACGGCTAGTTTCTGAACAGGTTTAAGTTTTGTCTTTTTCTCACTTAAGTGAGTCTAAATGACTTGTTTTGGGTTTAATACATTCTGATTAGCCTTAAAAATGTTTTATCTTCTAACCCTAGCCTTCTCCTATAAATAGGGGTGTTTGGGGAGAGATTGGTTTACCTAATTATTACAAGAAAAATTCAAAAGTTTAAGGCATTCAAAAGAGCTTGGTTTTTTGGTTTTTGTGCTGAAATTCTCTCTCATTTTCTGAAGTGTTTTCAAGAATTCTCTGATTTCATTTTCTTTTCTCTTTGCACACAAGAGCTTCATTCCTACTCATTGTTCTCTAAGGACCTTTGTAAGGGAAGAGAATTTTGAAAGAGAAAGTTTGTGGTCTTTTGACTACCAAGAGAGAACTTGTACTTGAGATTATGGAGTTGGGTACTCCGGTGTATTTGTGACATCTTTGTGATAGTGGAAGTGGTTGGAATCCTTCTGGGGAAGGCGGGGAAGTGGAGCTGGGTGCTCGAACCTCGATAACAAATCTTGGTGTTTGCGTTTGGTTTACTTTCCTTGTTCTTGCACTACTTTCATTGCTATTATTGCTTGCTTTTATTTGTCATTGCTATATTCACTTGTTGCCATTCATCTTGTCAATCATTGTCCCATACAACAAGGTTGCATTGCGCACCTCCAACTCTTATTTACGAGGAATCAGGAGGAAGGAGTTCAGAACCCTTCACGGGGCATTCGGCTCTTAGTCTTGTTTTGGGAGATTGTTGCATCATATTTTTAAATTGTGCATTGATTAGCATTATCACCTATTCACCCCCCTCTAGGTGATTTTCAATTGGTATCAGAGCTTGGACTCTAGGTTTGGCTTAACATCCATAGAGAGATCCTTAATATTTGCTAATCAACATTTTCATTCATTCATTCATCACTAGTAAACATGGCCGATAACATCAAAACCCCTCCTAAATTTGATGGACTTAATTTCCCTATTTGGAAGGTTAGGATGACTATATTCTTGCAATCTTTGGGTAGCTTAGTGGCTAAGTCCTTGACCAAACCCTATGTAGCACACGATAGTGATGAGAGCACATGGACCGACTTTACATTTAGAGAATATGAGGCTAACTCCAAGGCCCAAAACTCCCTATTAACCGCCTTGAATGAGGATGACCTTACACGGGTAATTCATTGCCAATCCGCTTATGAGATTTGGCAACATCTATTGGTCACACACGAAGGGACTTCACAAGTCAAGAGAGCTAAAATAGATCTCTTGAGGTCTCAATATGAATCTTTTAAAATGCTTGATGATGAATCTATTGATTGTATGATTACTAGATTTACTAAAATCACCAATGCTCTTTCTTCCTTAGGTGATGATATCTCTAATGATCAAAAGGTGCGGAAAGTGATTTGGGCTCTTCCTACTTCATGGGAGATAAAGGCCACCACCTTGAAAGAGTTGAACGACAAGGATGAGATGGACCTCATTAGTCTCATTGGGAACTTAAAAACCCATGGATGGAAAAGAAAGCAAGAGAAGAGGCCACTCCACTAAAGAAGAAGTCCATGGCCTTCAAATCTTCAACCACTCTTAAGGACGATGAAGAAGATGAGGAAGAAGATGAGGAGCTTTCACTACTTGTTCGCAATGTGAAGAGGATGTACCGGAGGAACAAGCTCAACTTCCGAAGGAAATTCGAAGGCAAAGAGGAGAGGAGAATTATATGCTATAATTGCCGAAAGCCCGGACATATTATGGCGGATTGCCCGGAGTTCAAGAAGAAGATGACCTCCTCCTTCAAGCCAAAGAAACCGGAAGAAAAGAAAGCTTACAAGGCAACTTGGGATTCGGAAAGCGAGTCCGAGGAAGAGGCGGATATAGCGAATATGTGTTTCATGGCAAACACACCAAAGGTAACCCCTCAACCTCTTGATGAAGAAGATGATGAATTAAGTAAGGAAGTTCTTGTTCATGCTTTTGTAGAACTTTCCGAAACTTATGATAACAAGAAAATTGAATGCTTTAAATTGCAAAAAGAAGTTGCTTTTCTCAAAAATCAACTTGCTATGGTTTCTAAAGAAAAGGATGATATTTCTTCTAATCTCACTTCTATTCAAAATGAGTTTAATGCCTACAAGGTTTCTTGTAAGGGAAAATCTCCTATTGTTGATGAAAAAGAAATTTCCTCTTTAAAAACTAAAATGGTTGATTTTGAAAAAGTTTTGAAAGATTGTGCTTTTAACACTAAGAAACTTGAAGAAAAATTTTCTAAAAAGCACACCTCTCATGCTAAAGATTCACATGTTAAGTCTACTCATGCTAACACTACACATAACACTTCTCATGCTAAGTCTTTTCATGCTCACAATTCCCATGCTCACAAATCACACACTCACTATGCTTTTAAATATGGTAGAGTGTATAGATGCACATATTGTGGTAAAAATGGGCATTTAGCTAAATTTTGTTATGACCAAGTTAATAGATCAAATAATCTTGTTTGGGTTAATGAAACTAACCCTTTAGGACCCAAGAAAATGTGGGTACCAAAATCAAGTCCTAAATTATTTGATGTAGGTACACACCAAGGCTCCAAGACGTAGGGAGCGGTGGTACCTTGATAGTGGTTGTTCAAGACACATGACGTGAGACATCAATAACTTTACAACCCTATCAAGGTACGAGGAAGGTGGCTCCGTCACCTTCGGGGATGACTCCAAAGGGACTATCATCGGTATAGGTAACATTCAAATTGGTTCATCTCCTACTATAGAAAATGTTGTACTTGTTGATGGTTTGAAACATAATTTGCTTAGCATTAGTCAATTTTGTGATCGTGGTCTTAAAGTTGTTTTTGATGATACTTCTTGCAAGATTTTTGATATTAAATCCAATGATTGTATTCTTACCAGTTTTCGTGATGATAATGTTTATATCATTGACATGCTTAATGTGGAATGTTCTACTAAATGCTTAAATGCTTTTGATGAAAATTCTTGGCTTTGGCATAGAAGATTAGGACATGCATCTTTTGACCATCTTTCTAGGATTAATTCAAAGGAATTGGTGAAGGGTATACCTTACTTGAAGTTTGATAAAGACCGCATTTGTGGTGCGTGCCAACTTGGAAAACAAACCAAGTCTTCCTTCAAACCAATCAAGGATATCATGTCAACTAGGCCTTTAGAATTAATTCATATGGATCTTTTTGGACCTACTAAAACTAAGAGTTTAAATGGTAGTAGATATGCATATGTTTTGGTTGATGATTTTTCCCGTTTCACTTGGGTTTTCTTTTTGGAACACAAAGATCAAACCTTTTCTCATTTTAAGATTTTTCGAAAAAGGGTTGAAAAAGAAAAAGGTTTTCCGATTTTGAAAATAAGGAGTGATAGAGGTGGTGAGTTTGTGAACCAACTCTTCATGACTTATTGTGATGAAAAGGGAATTAAGCATGAAATGTCTTGTCCTAGAACTCCACAACAAAATGGAGTTGTAGAAAGGAAAAATAGAACACTTCAAGAGATGGCTAGGACAATGATAAGTGAATATGACCTCCCTCAATATTTATGGGCCGAGGCCGTAAACACCGCATGCTATATAACAAACCGTATTTATTTGTGCAAAAATTCTTCTAAAACATCTTTTGAAATGTATCATTATAGAAAACCAAATGTTGCATATTTCAAAGTTTTTGGATGCAAATGTTTTGTTTTGAATACTAAAGAGAATTCGGGTAAATTTGATGCTAAGGCTTATGAAGCAATCTTTGTTGGATATTCTACAACTAGTAAAGCTTATAGAGTTTTCATTAGATCTTCTCGTACCATTGAAGAATCCATGCATGTTAAGTTTGAAGAATCTAATGTGTTTGTTGAGAATGTTGTAGAGATTGAACCATTAGGTGAAAATATGGAGAAACTATCCTTGAAGGACTCACCCGCTCAAGAAGATAAGCAAGAACCTATTGGTGATGTTCAAGAGGATAAAGAGGAAAGCTCTCAACTGCTTCCCAAAGCTTGGAGATATGCTACAAATCATCCTAAGGAGCTCATCTTGGGTGATGCATCTAAAGGAGTCACAACACGCTCCAAACTCCATGACCTATGTGGTAACTTTGCTTTCATTTCTCATTTTGAACCCAAAGGCATTCTCGAAGCCGAGACGGACCCATATTGATTGCTTGCCATGCAAGAGGAACTCAATCAATTTGAGTGCAACCAAGTTTGGCACCTTGTTCCTAAGCCCCACGATAGACCAATAATTGGTACTAAGTGGATCTTTAGAAACAAGATGGATGAGTTCGGAAATGTCATTAGGAATAAAGCTAGGTTAGTGGCCCAAGGTTACACTCAAGTTGAGGGAATTGACTTTGAGGAAACCTTTGCACCCGTAGCACGGCTTGAAGCCATACAGATGACACTAGCTTTTGCATCTGTCAAAAATTTTAAACTTTTTCAAATGGATGTGAAAAGTGCATTTTTAAATGGTTTTATAAATGAAGAAGTTTATGTTGCTCAACCTCCCGGTTTTGTTGATCATGTTCATCCCGATTTTGTTTTTAAACTTGATAAAGCTTTGTATGGATTGAAACAAGCTCCAAGAGCTTGGTATGAAAGGATTTCTAGTTTTCTCATTTCAAATGATTTTATTAAAGGCAAAGTAGACACAACACTATTCACTAAGCATGTTGATAATGACATTTTAATTGTACAAATTTATGTTGATGATATAATTTTTGGTTCTACTAATGAGCTTTTGTGCAAGGATTTTGAAAAGGTCATGCAACTTGAATTTGAAATGTCTTCAATGGGTGAGCTTAATTTCTTTCTTGGACTCCAAATCAAGCAATTGCAAGATGGGAACTTTATATGTCGAGCCAAATACGCAAAGGAACTCGTAAAGAGGTTTGGACTTGAAGACTCAAAGGTTTACAACACTCCCATGGCAACTACCACCAAGCTTGATAAGGATGACCAAGGTAAAAATGTTGATATTAAATTGTATAGAAGCATGATAGGAAGTCTTTTGTATTTGACGGCAAGTAGGCCGGATATCATGTTTAGTGTGTGTCTTTGTGCTAGATTTCAATCGTGTCCCAAAGAGTCTCATCTTATTGCGGTAAAACGTATTATTCGTTATATTAAGGGAACGATTGGAATGGGTCTATGGTATCCGAAAACCGGAGATTTCTCAATGACGAGTTATTCGGATGCCGACTATGCGGGTTGTAGAGTAGATAGAAAGAGTACTAGTGGGACATGTCAATTTCTTGGTAATTGTCTTGTTTCATGGTCCTCTAGGAAACAAAATTCCGTAGCACTCTCAACCGCCGAGGCGGAGTATGTTGCCGCGGGGGCTTGTTGTGCACAAGTCCTTTGGATGAAACATACTCTCCTTGATTTTGATTTGCATTTTGATCATATAAAAATATTTTGTGATAATACTAGTACTATACACATGACTAAGAATGCAAATCAACATAGTAAGACCAAGCACATTGAGATTAGATATCACTTTCTTAGAGATTATTTTGAGAAAGGAGATATAGATATTGATTATGTTTCTACGGATTTACAACTAGCCGATATTTTCACTAAACCACTTGATTTTGCTAGATTTTCGTTTATTTGTGGAGAACTTAATGTTTGTGTTATTGAATAGACATGTTTTCCATAATCCTTTTTGATGTATGACAAAAAAGGGGAGAATGAGTTTTTATGATAGAATTATGAGTTCATATGGTCTTGGTTCCATGTGAGTTCATATATGTTTTTAGTTTTTGATGTGTTTTTAGTTTTTGATGTGTTTTCATGAATTCTTGTAATTTGAGTTTAAGTGTTTTGCAAGTGTTTTGTGTTTTATATTTTCATGGCTTTTGGTTTCATGATGTTTACTTGCAAATTACATTGTTTTTGCTTGTTTAATATAGCATAATTTGAGGGGGAGCTTTCTCCTCCCCTATATTTTTGTTTATAGCCTATTTGTTTTGTCATCATCAAAAAGGGGGAGATTGTTGGCCCATAAGGTTACACTCTCCAATTATTTAGAGTTTTGATGATAACAAACCAAATAAGAGCTATATGGTACTAATTAGTTTGTTGAGATAAGTTTCAGGTTTGTACCATAGTTTGGAGGCCATTGCTTAGCAATTGCAAGAAATTCTAGGTTCATGAAGCAAAGAAGGCTTTTTGCACATCAAGGAAGGAACATAGAAGAGAAGGCACTAGCAAAGCATTGCATGGCTCAAGACTTGAAGATTGCTCAACAAGATTTGTTTTTAGTTTTATAGGTTTAGAATTTTGTTAAAGAATGATGGATAGGTTTGAAGCTCAATCACACACATTTTTGCGCACATATTGTTTCTAAGATGATCTTCTATAAAATGTACAAAAATATTTTGATACAAAATCCTCTGCCTACAAATCAATTTATATGTTTTATACTTAGTACTATTTAAAGATATTTTTCATAAAAATAAAAGTCTTTTCAAAATTATGTTTTAAACCTGGTTTTTGACCTGAGACAGTCGACCGGACAGTCGACCGGACCTGTGTCAGGTTTGGCCGGTCGACCGGCCCAGTCGACTGTAGTTCTGGGTGTGCATGTATCAGTGTGCACATTTTTGCAGTCGACCGCACGGTCGACCGACTGTAACTCAGTCTGCGCTCGGATAGATTGGGTCTACCGGGCGGTCGACCGCTGGCCTACAACGTTCAGATTTTTGAGTAGGCGGTCGACCGACCGGTCAACCGGACTAGCCGTTTGAACAGTAACGGCTAGTTTCTGAATAGGTTTAAGTTTTGTCTTTTTCTCACTTAAGTGAGTCTAAATGACTTGTTTTGGGTTTAATACATTCTGATTAGCCTTAAAAATGTTTTATCTTCTAACCCTAGCCGTCTCCTATAAATAGGGGTGTTTGGGGAGAGATTGGTTTACCTAATTATTACAAGAAAAATTCAAAAGTTTAAGGCATTCAAAAGAGCTTGGTTTTTTGGTTTTTGTGCTGAAATTCTCTCTCATTTTCTGAAGTGTTTTCAAGAATTCTCTAATTTCATTTCTTTTCTCTTTGCACACAAGAGCTTCATTCCTACCCATTGTTCTCTAAGGACCTTTGTAAGGGAAGAGAATTTTGAAAGAGAAAGTTTGTGGTCTTTTGACTACCAACAGAGAACTTGTACTTGAGATTGTGGAGTTGGGTACTCCGGTGTATTTGTGACATCTTTGTGATAGTGGAAGTGGTTGGAATCCTTCTGGGGAAGGTGGGGAAGTAGAGCTGGGTGCTCGAACCTCGATAACAAATCTTGGTGTTTGTGTTTGGTTTACTTTCCTTGTTCTTGCACTACTTTCATTGCTATTGTTGCTTGCTTTTATTTGTCATTGCTATATTCACTTGTTGCCATTCATCTTGTCAATCATTGTCCCATACAACAAGGTTGCATTGCGCACCTCTAACTCTTATTTACGAGGAATCAGGAGGAAGGAGTTCAGAACCATTCACGGGGCATTCGGCTCTTAGTCTTGTTTTGGGAGATTGTTGCATCATATTTTTAAATTGTGCATTGATTAGCATTATCACCTATTCACCCCCCCTCTAGGTGATTTTCAATTGATTCATGTGAGTTATCAATCAAGTAGTTAGAGATTAGGGGGGTAGTAGTTAGTTAGCCATGCAAGAGAGGAGTTAGCTAGACATGGAATGAAAAAGTAAGAAAGTAGACATTTTTAAACTAATTGCAATAAAGAAAAGCATGTAAAAAGAACAAGAAAGTTAGAGGAAGAAGAAGAAGAAAGCTTGTATTGATTTGTCAGTGATCAATTCAGAACACTCACTCTCCCTATTTTCTGGAATAATTATAATAGAAAAGAAATTATAAAAAGATCTAAAGAAAATCTAGAAAGAAAATGCTCTAAAATTCCTAACTCCCCTCTTCTAATAACTAGGGAGTATTTATAGCCTCAAGGCCCTAGATCCAATCAATCGCAGTTGTAGATGAAGATGCTGAGCCAACAGCCCTGATCTTGCCGTGTTTTCACGGCTTTTGCAGCGGAAGCGCGGTAAAGATGCGGTCAACTTATCTCTGCCTAGGTGTCTTTGTAGAAAGTTCTATTCTCTTAATATCTCTGGGTTGTTAGCAGAATGGGCTTTCATGATTGGGCTTCACTTAGGCTTCACAAAATTCCCCAATTAATTAAGATTTTGTGCTTTCTTCTCCATTAACTAATGGACCTAAAAATAAAGAGAAAAAAACATTAGTAACAAGAATTTTAATAATAATAAATGGGATAATGTTTTATAAATCATGCAAAAATGAATATTAATCACACCCTATACTTATCTTTTGCTCGTCCCCGAGCAAAACAAGAAAAAAGAAAAACTACCTAACAGCACTTAGCTTGTGCAGCAAGCTGTTAAACCTCTAGGTTTCCCCTAGAAGAAGAGTTTTGCCTCCTGAGGGTTTTCAGTAGATTACACCTACAAAATCCATAAAGAAAGAAAATAAATGTTAATATTTTGAAAACACATTTTGAAAGAGAGAAAGGTTTTAAAAATATTTTTGCAAAATTTAAGTGATTTAAGGTCATAAGTCTACCAAAAATTATTCGTCCTTAAACTTAGTCTAGATGCAGGATCTTATTATCAATTAAGGTAATAATTCAAAATTAGATTGAATAATTAATCTTTCATAGAAATCTAGATAATATGCACTTGTGATAGTGTGGATTTTTGGGATTTCAACTCCAACTATTAAGCCATTTATTTATATATATATATTTTTTTCTTTTCTTTTCTTAGTTTTCTTAGGCTTTCTGGTTTACCCATGTAGTGAGACTTTAGCCGGTAACTCTCAAAGCAGATGGCTTTAAGGCGCAGATGAGAAAACATCGCTCGGGCTTAAGGACTCGGGTAAATAAGACCACAAAACTTTAAAAGAATTATTTATTTTGAGCGCCGTTAGGCGTGATTAACCATACTTCCTAAGGTACAATTAACCAGTTTAATTAGTGGCCATGTATTTATAATATATATATTATTCATATATATATATATATATATATATATATATATATATATATATATATATGGTATTTTTAAGTCTTTGTTTTCATCCCAAAAATGTGTAAGTGTGGAGTGCATATTTTCTAAAGTAAACATGTAATATCATATTATATTTTCAATTCTTCTTTCTTATTCTATAATTTTAAACAAGTTCCATTTTTTTGAATATGTTTATTATCTTTGGTTTTTCTAATTCTGAAGATTAAATTAATTTCTTAAAAATGTATCAAAACTTTTACTCTTATTTCAAAAATTTTTGTAAAAAAAGTAACAAAAAAATTTTGTCCTATAAAGAAGTGAAAGGAAGAAAATCTGGAAAATAAACCTAAAAAGAGGAAATATAGAAAATAATAAAAAGGCTAAAAATAAAAACAATAAAGAGAAAATCCTATGTTAGTATCCTCCCCCATACCTATCTCTTGCATTGTTCCCCGATGTATGACATGAATGGAAAAATGCATGAAATGGTAAAGGTACTATATCACTCGGCCGGCCAAAGTGCCCGGATCGGCCAATCGTCAACGTCTCAATCCCTCCTCTATGCACTCCAGTCGAGCGTTTTGTTCCTCCATCTGCCTCCTAAGGTGAATCTACCCCTTAAGATCTTCTTCATGCCTTTCCATATGGAAGACATGAATGCATGGGTCTCAGTGGGTGGGGGGTGTCGCCAAAAGTCAGGCTCATCCACTTCCTCCATCTTTTCCTCAGAAGAGCTCTCAGCAGGAACATCCTCAGGTTAGACTGTAGGAGTCCAAATTGAATGCAAACAGCTATTATAGGCACTAGTTATCGTTCTGAGAAAAATGAATACTCGATCATAGCTTGAAAATTTGTCGTCCAGCAGAAAGTTTCTGCACAGACGAGTCACGAGTATTAATAGAGAGTACTTGGTACCCCTAGTGTGATGTGAATTTGCAATAACCTGTTGCAAAATGATAGTGTTCAAACAGACCATGTGTTGTCTAGTCATCAAACTGTGTATAATTTGAAGAACTAGTCTATTGAACAATATCATGTGGTCAGGGCCTAGGATATTGTTTTGGATCCAGCATCTAATGCAATAGATATTACGAAATATGGTACTGAAAATCACCTAGAGGGAGGGTGAATAGGTGATAATGCTAATCAATGCTCAATTTAAAGATATGATGCAACAATCGCCCATAACAAGACTAAGAGCCGAATGCCCCGTGAAGGGTTCTGAACTCCTTCCTCCTGATTCCTCGTAAAATGAGTTGGAGGTGCGCAATGCAACCTGTTGTATGGGACAAAGATTGACAAGATGAATGACAACAAGTGAATATAGCAATGACAATCAAAAGCAAGTAGTAATAGCAATGAAAGTAGAGCAAGAACAAGGAAAAGTAAACCAAACGCAAACACCAAGATTTGTTATCGAGGTTCGAGCACCCAGCTCTACTTCCCCGCCTTCCCCAGAAGGATTCCAACCACTTCCACTATCACAAAGATGTCACAAATACACCGGAGTACCCAACTCCACAATCTCAAGTACAAGTTCTCTCTTGGTAGTCAAAAGACCACAAACTTTCTTTTTCAAAATTCTCTTCCCTTACAAAGGTCCTTAGAGAACAATGAGTAGGAATGAAGCTTTTGTGTGCAAGGAGAAAAGAAAATGAAATCAGAGAATTCTTGAAAATACTTCAGAAAATGAGAGAGAATTTCAGCACAAAAACCAAGAAACCAAGCTCTTTTGAATGCCTTAAACTTTTGAATTTTTCTTGTAATGATTAGATCATTCAATCTCTCCCCAAACACCCCTATTTATAGGAGAGGGCTAGGGTTAGAAGATAAAACATTTTTAAGGCTAATCAGAATGTATTAAAACCAAAACATGTCACTTAAACACACTTAATTGAGAAAAGGACAAAAATAAATCTGCTCAGAGAACTAGCCGTTACTGTTCAAACGGCTAGTCCGGTCGACTGGCCCGGTCGACCGCTAGTACAAAGAAAATGACCGTTGCAGGCTACGGTCGACCGGCCCGGTCGACCCAAACAAACAGAGAGTAAAGACTTACAGTCAGGCTCGTCTCGGTCGACCGTCACGGTCGACCGTGAGACATGCACACTGATACGTGCATTTGCCAGAACCTCGGTCGACCGGGGCGGTCGACCGGTGAAGCCTGTCACAGGAACGGTCGACCCGGGCGGTCGACCGGCTCAGGTCAAAAATCAATTTTTCAAAAGAATTTTAAGGAGATAACTATTTTTATCAAGGATGTTTTAAATAGGAATAAATATAAAACATAGACATGGATATATAAGCAGAGGATTTTGTATCAAAATATTTTTGTATAATTTATATGAAATAAACTTAGAAATAGGATGTGCGCAAAAACGTGTGTGATAGAGCTTCAAACCTATTCACTATTCTTTAATAAAACTCTAAACTAAAAATAAATCTAATTGAGTCTCTTGAGCAATCTTGAGCCATGCAATGCCTTGCTAGAGCCTTCTCTTCTAAGTTCCTTCCTTGATGTGCAAAAAGCCTTCTTTGCTTCATGAACCTAGAATTTCTTGCAATAGCTAAGCAATGGCCTCCAAACTATGGTACAAACCTGAAACTTATCTTAACAAACTAATTAGTACCATATAGCTCCTATTTGTTTTGTTATCATCAAAACTATAAACAATTGGAGAGTGTAACCTTATGGGCCAACAATCTCCCCCTTTTGATGATGACAAAAAAAATAGGCTATAAACAAAAAATATAGGGGAGGAGAAAACTCCCCCTCAAATTATGCTATCATGAAAACAATGTAAGGTGTGCAAGCAAAAAGCATTAAACCAAAAACCATATGATTAAAAAATCAAAGTATGCTTTGCCAAAACACTTAAACTCAAAAACAAGAAATAATGAAAACTAATTAAATCATGAAAACTAATTAAACATGTATAAACTCATATGGAACCAAAACCATATGAACTTATATTTCTATCATAAAAACTCATTCTCCCCCGTTTTGTCATACATCAAAAAGGGTTATGAAAACATTTTTATTCAATGACACAAACATTAAGTTCACCACAAATGAAGGAAAATCTGGCAAAATCAAGTGGTTTAGTGAAAATATCGGCTAGTTACAAATCCGTGGAAACATAATCAATATCTATATCTCCTTTCTCAAAATGATCTCTAAGAAAGTGATATCTAATCTCAATGTGCTTGGTCTTACTATGTTGATTTGCATTCTTTGTCATATGTATAGTACTAGTATTATCACAAAATATTTTTATATGGTCAAAATGCAAATCATAATCAAGGAGAGTATGTTTCATCCAAAGGACTTGTGCACAACAAGCCCCCGTGGCAACATACTCAGCCTCGGCGGTTGAGAGAGCTACGGAATTTTGTTTCCTAGAGGACCATGAAACAAGACAATTACCAAGAAATTGACATGTCCCACTAGTACTCTTTCTATCTACTCTACAACCCGCATAGTCGGCATCCGAATAACTCGTCATTGAGAAATCTCCGGTTTTCGGATACCATAGACCCATACCAATCGTTCCCTTAATATAACGAATAATGCGTTTTACCGCAATAAGATGAGACTCTTTGGGACACGATTGAAATCTAGCACAAAGACACACACTAAACATGATATCCGGCCTACTTGCCGTCAAAATACAAAAGACTACCTATCATGCTTCTATATAATTTAATATCAACATTTTTACCTTGTTCATCCTTATCAAGCTTGGTGGTAGTTGCCATGGGAGTGTTGCAAACCTTTGAGTCTTCAAGTCCAAACCTCTTTACGAGTTCCTTTGCGTATTTGGCTTGACATATGAAGTTCCCATCTTGCAATTGCTTGATTTGGAGTCCAAGAAAGAAATTAAGCTCACCCATTGAAGACATTTCAAATTCACATTGCATGACCTTTTCAAATTCCTTGCATAAAATCTCATTAGTAGAACCAAATATTATATCATCAATATAAATTTGCACAATTAAAATGTCATTATCAACATGCTTAGTGAATAGTGTTGTATCTACTTTGCCTTTAATAAAATCATTTGAAATGAGAAAACTAGAAAGCCTTTCATACCAAGCTCTTGGAGCTTGTTTCAATCCATACAAAGCTTTATCAAGTTTAAAACAAAATCGGGATGAACATGATCAATAAAACCGGGAGGTTGAGCAACAAAAACTTCTTCATTTATGAAACCATTCAAAAATGCACTTTTCACATCCATTTGAAAAAGTTTAAAATTTTTGAAAGATGTAAAAGCTTGTGTCATCCGTATGGCTTCAAGCCGTGCTACGGGTGCAAAGGTTTCCTCAAAGTCAATTCCCTCAACTTGAGTGTAACCTTGGGCCACTAACCTAGCCTTATTCCTAATCACATTTCCGGACTCATCTATCTTGTTTCTAAAGATCCACTTAGTACCAATTATTGGTCTATCGTGGGGCCTAGGAACAAGGTGCCAAACTTGGTTTTGCTCAAATTGATTGAGTTCCTCTTACATGGCTAGCAACCAATATGAGTCCGCCTCGTCTTCGAGGATGCTTTTGGGTTCAAAATGAGAAATGAAAGCAAAGTTACCACATAAGTCATGGAGTTTGGAGCGAGTTGTTACCCCTTTAGATGCATCACCTAAGATGAGCTCCTTGGGATGATTTGTAGCGTATCTCCAAGCTTTAGGAAGCGGTTGAGAGCTTTCCTCTTTATTCTCTTGAACATCACCAATTGATTCTAGCTTTTCTTCTTGAGCGGGTGAGTCCTTCAAGGATAGTCTCTCCATGTCTTCACCTAATGGGTCAATCTCTACAACATTCTCAACAACCACATTAGATTCTTCAAATTTAACATGCATGGATTCTTCAATGGTAAGTGAAGATCTATTGAATACTCTATAAGCTTTACTAGTTGTAGAATATCCAACAAAGATTGCTTCATAAGCCTTAGCATCAAATTTACCCAAGTTATATTTAGTGTTCAAAACAAAACACTTGCAATCAAAAACTTTGAAATATGCAACATTAGGTTTTCTAGAATGATACATTTCAAAAGATGTTTTGGAAGAATTTTTACACAAATAAATACGATTTGATATATAGCATGCGGTGTTTACGGCCTCAGCCCATAGATATTGAGGGAGGTCATACTCACTTATCATTGTCCTAGCCATCTCTTGAAGTGTTCTATTTTTCCTTTCTACAACTCCATTTTGTTGTGGAGTTCTAGGACAAGACATTTCATGCTTAATTCCCTTTTCATCACAATAAGTCATGAAGAGTTGGTTAACAAACTCACCACCTCTATCACTTCTTATTTTCAAAATCGAAAAACCTTTTTCTTTTTCAACTCTTTTTCGAAAATTCTTAAAATGAGAAAAAGTTTGATCTTTGTGTTCCAAAAAGAAAACCCAAGTGAAACGGGAAAAATCATCAACCAAAATATATGCATATCTACTACCATTTAAACTCTTAGTTTTAGTAGGTCCAAAAAGATCCATATGAATTAATTCTAAAGGCCTAGTTGACATGATATCCTTGATTGGTTTGAAGGAAGACTTGGTTTGTTTCCCAAGTTGGCACGCACCATAAATGCGGTCTTTCTCAAATTTCAAGCAAGGTATACCCTTCATCAATTCCTTTGAATTAATCCTAGAAAGATGGTCAAAAGATGCATGTCCTAATCTTCTATGCCAAAGCCAAGAATTTTCATCAAAAGCATTTAAGCATTTAGTAGAACATTCCACATTAAGCATGTCAATGATATAAACATTATCATCACGAAAACCGGTAAGAATACAATCATTTGTTTTAACATCAAAAATCTTGCAAGAAGAATCATCAAAAATAACTTTAAGTCCACGATCACAAAATTGACTAATGCTAAGCAAATTATGTTTCAAACCTTCAACAAGTACAACATTTTCTATAGTAGGAGATGAACCAATTTGAATGTTACCTATACCAATGATAGTTCCTTTGGAGTCATCCCCGAAGGTGACGGAGCCACCTTCCATGTACCTTGATAGGGTTGTAAAGTTGTTGATATCCCACGTCATGTGTCTTGAATAACCACTATCAAGGTACCACCGCTCCCTACGTCTTGGAGCCTTGGTGTGTACCTACATCAAATAATTTAGGACTTGATTTTGGTACCCACATTTTCTTAGGTCCTAAAGGGTTAGTTTCATTAACCCAAACAAGATTATTTGATCTATTAACTTGGTCATAACAAAATTTAGCTAAATGCCCATTTTTGCCACAATATGTGCATCTATATACTCTACCATATTTAAAAGCATAGTGAGTGTGTGATTTGTGAGCATGGGAATTGTGAGCATGAAAAGATTTAGCATGAGAAGTGTTATGTGTAGTGTTAGCATGAGTAGACTTAACATGTGAATCTTTAGCATGAGAGGTGTGCTTTTTAGAAAATTTTTCTTCAAGTTTCTTAGTGTTAAAAGCACAATCTTTCAAAACTTTTTCAAAATCAACCATTTTAGATTTTAAAGAAGAAATTTCTTTTTCATCAACAATAGGAGATTTTCCCTTACAAGAAACCTTGTAGGCATTAAACTCATTTTGAATGGAAATAAGATTAGAAGAAATATCATCCTTTTCTTTAGAAACCATAGCAAGTTGATTTTTGAGAAAAGCAACTTCTTTTTGCAATTTAAAACATTCAATCTTCTTATTATCATAAGTTTCGGAAAGTTCAACAAAAGCATGAACAAGAACTTCCTTACTTAATTCATCATCTTCATCATCAAGAGGTTGAGGGGTTACCTTTGGTGTGTTTGCCATGAAACACATATTCGCTATATCCGCCTCTTCCTCGGATTCGCTTTCCGAATCCCAAGTTGCCTTGTACGCTTTCTTTTCTTCTGATTTCTTTGGCTTGAAGGAGGAGGTCATCTTCTTCTTGAACTCCGGGCAATCCGCCATGATGTGTCCGGGCTTTCGGCAATTGTAGCATATAATTCTTCTCTCCTCTTTGCCTTCGAATTTTCTTCGGAAGTTGAGCTTGTTCTTCCGGTACATCCTCTTCACATTTCGCACAAGGAGGGAGAGCTCCTCATCTTCTTCTTCATCTTCTTCATCGTCCTCAAGAGTGGATGAAGACTTGAAGGCTATGGACTTCTTCTTTAGTGGAGCGGCCTCTTCTCTTACTTTCTTTTCCATCTCATGGGTCTTTAAGTTCCCAATGAGACTAATTAGGTCCATCTCATCCTTGTCGTTCAATTCTTTTAAGGTGGTGGCCTTGATCTCCCATGATGTAGGAAGAGCCCGAATCACTTTTCGCACCTTTTGGTCATTGGATATGTCATCACCTAAAGAAGAAAGAGCATTGGTGATTTTAGTAAATCGAGTAATCATACAATCAATAGATTCTTCATCAAGCATTTTAAAAGATTCATATTGGGACCTCAAGAGATCTATCTTAACTCTCTTGACTTGTGAAGTCCCTTCGTGCGTGACTAACAAGTGTTGCCAAATCTCATAGGCGGATTGGCAATGAATTACCCGTGTAAGGTCATCCTCATTCAAGGCGGTTAAGAGGGAATTTTGGGCCTTGGAGTTAGCCTCATATTCTCTAAAGTTGAAGTCGGTCCATGTGCTCTCATCACTATCGGGTGCTACATAGGGTTTGGTCAAGGATTTAGCTACTAAGCTACCTAAAGATTGCAAAAAGATAGTCATCCTAACCTTCCAAATAGGGAAATTGAGTCCATCAAATTTAGGAGGGGTTTTGATGTTATCGGCCATGTTTACTAGTGATGACAAATGGAATGCAAATGTTGATTAGCAAATTTTAAGGATCTCTCTATGGATGTTAAGCCAAACCTAGAGTCCAAGCTCTGATACCAATTGAAAATCACCTAGAGGGGGGGGTGAATAGGTGATAATGCTAATCAATGCTCAATTTAAAGATATGATGCAACAATTGCTCAAAACAAGACTAAGAGACGAATGCCCCGTGAAGGGTTCTGAACTCCTTCCTCCTGATTCCTCGTAAAATGAGTTGGAGGTGCGCAATGCAACCTTGTTGTATGGGACAAAGATTGACAAGATGAATGACAACAAGTGAATATAGCAATGACAATCAAAAGCAAGTAGTAATAGCAATGAAAGTAGAGCAAGAACAAGGAAAAGTAAACCAAACGCAAACACCAAGATTTGTTATCGAGGTTCGAGCACCCAGCTCTACTTCCCCGCCTTCCCCAGAAGGATTCCAACCACTTCCACTATCACAAAGATGTCACAAATACACCGGAGTACCCAACTCCACAATCTCAAGTACAAGTTCTCTCTTGGTAGTCAAAAGACCACAAACTTTCTTTTTCAAAATTCTCTTCCCTTACAAAGGTCCTTAGAGAACAATGAGTAGGAATGAAGCTCTTGTGTGCAAGGAGAAAAGAAAATGAAATCAGAGAATTCTTGAAAACACTTCAGAAAATGAGAGAGAATTTCAGCACAAAAACCAAGAAACCAAGCTCTTTTGAATGCCTTAAACTTTTGATTTTTTTCTTGTAATGATTAGATCATTCAATCTCTCCCAAACACCTCTATTTATAGGAGAGGGCTAGGGTTAGAAGATAAAACATTTTTAAGGCTAATCAGAATGTATTAAAACCAAAACATGTCACTTAAACACACTTAAGTGAGAAAAGGACAAAAATAAATCTGCTCAGAGAACTAGCCGTTACTGTTCAAACGGCTAGTCCGGTCGACCGGCTCGGTCGATCGCTAGTACAAAGAAAATGACCGTTGCAGGCTACGGTCGACCGGCCCGGTCGACCCAAACAAACAGAGAGTAAAGACTTACAGTCAGGCTCATCTCGGTCGACCGTCACGGTCGACCGTGAGACATGCACACTGATACGTGTATTTGCCAGAACCTCGGTCGACCGGGGCGATCGACCGGTGAAGCCTGTCACAGGAACGGTCGACCCGGCGGTCGACCGGCTCAGGTCAAAAATCAATTTTTCAAAAGAATTTTAAGGAGATAACTATTTTTATCAAGGATGTTTTAAATAGGAATAAATATAAAACATAGACATGGATATATAAGCAGAGGATTTTGTATCAAAATATTTTGTATAATTTATATGAAATAAACTTAGAAATAGGATGTGCGCAAAAACGTGTGTGATAGAACTTCAAACCTATTCACTATTCTTTAACAAAACTCTAAACTAAAAATAAATCTAATTGAGTCTCTTGAGCAATCTTGAGCCATGCAATGCCTTGCTAGAGCCATCTCTTCTAAGTTCCTTCCTTGATGTGCAAAAAGCCTTCTTTGCTTCATGAACCTAGAATTTCTTGCAATAGCTAAGCAATGGCCTCCAAACTATGGTACAAACCTGAAACTTATCTCAACAAACTAATTAGTACCATATAGCTCCTATTTGTTTTGTTATCATCAAAACTATAAACAATTGGAGAGTGTAACCTTATGGGCTAACAGGTACTTGCCTTGAGACTATGATCTATCTTAATGCACCGCATGCCCATCAAAGACATGTAATCAATCAATGGAAGTGAGGCACGTGCACAGGAGAGACGGTGATCTATGTGACCTCCTCTATAGTCGCAGGTGTGATTAAGAGGTCCCCGTGCTCAAAGTGGACCATAAACCGGTTTTGATCAAGGTCGATAGTTTTAGTGTCTATGCCCAAATAAAATTTATTTACAATGTCAGTGGAATAAAATGCTTTTTTATTGCTATTATCATACACAAGTTCATACTAATTATGTTCTCTTATTCTATCCTAGAACTCATGACATACCCATTAACATCTCTTAAAATCCTAGAGAAGTCTTTTTCAGGAAATATAGTGGGCGCTATGAATTTGAATTTAACACAGGTAGAAAAATAGAGATCGTATACCTCCTCCGAAAACCGTGAGGGGGAATCCAAGAGTAGATTGCTCTGAGCAGCCCAAATAATAGTTGCAGAGGAATAATGGTAGATCTGAGATCTACACACAAGATTGATTGGGGAAGAACTTGGTGGTGCTCCGGAAGCTACAGGACGGCCGCGAAATCACGACAAAATAGAGCTGGCCGCGGCAAAGTTGTGAGACAGTGGATGTTTTTTTTGCAGTGGCGACACTTCTATCTCTCCTTTTAAGATGTGAAGAGGGTTTTCTGTGGTGAGGCACGGAGAGAGAAGAGAGGGTTTAAATAGGGAGAGGATATTTATTTTTTGTTTTTAAGCCTAGGTATAGGAAAGAATCCCTAAACTAGGCTTTTCTTTTTTCTATTACTTTTTATAAAGAAGGAATAAATAGAACCCTAATTTTTATTTGTATTTTTATTTTTATATTTTCTTTTTGTATTTTTGTTCATTTTAATCTCCTTTTTCTCTGTTTTTATTGTTAACATCCTAGGGGGAAGATGATTTGAGCCCTAGTCATTCATAAATTGGGTCAAAGAGACCCATGACTCTCTCTCTTCATCTGACTCAGGCTCTATGACTAAGAATGGCTTCAATCTTTGTCTGTTCATTTTGAAAATTTGGCCATTCTTTGGATTAGAAATTTCTATCGCACCATGTGAAAATACAGTGTGTACAATGAAAGGCCCTGACCAACAGGTCTTCAACTTTCCAACAAAGAGATGAAGCCTAGAATTGTAGAGTAGAACTTTTTATCTTGATACAAAATTCTTTTTGTGTATGGATCGGTCATGAAAGAATTTAGTTCTTCCCTTGGTGATTTTAACATTGTCATAAAGCTTCATTTGGTATCTCCTCTAACTCAGAAATTTGTAGTTTTCGTAAATCACCGGCTTTGTTCAAATCAAAATTAAGTTTCTTGATTGCTCACAAAGCACGGTATTTTACTTCAACCGGTAGATGGTAGGTTTCCCAAATACTACTCAGTATGGAGACATACCAAGGACAGTGTTGAAAGTAGTCTGGTAAGCCCATGGCGCATCTACTAGCTTAACAGACCAATCTTTTTTATTTTGTCATACAGTTCTCTCCAATATGGGTTGTATCTGTCTATTTGTAACTTCAACATGCCATTAGTTTGAGGATGATACACCGTGAATAATTGTGGGATATCAAGATTTACACATTAAGGCTTCAAAAGCCCTATTACAGAAATGAGATCCATTATCACTAATTATTACATGGGAGGCAACAAACGAGAGATTATATTCTCCTTCAAAAATTTGACAACAATCCTGTTGTCATTTGTCCTTGTTGATACCACTTTGACCCATTTTGACACATAATCTACTACAACCAAGATGTATTAGTTGGCAAATGAACTTGGAAATTCCCCTATGAAATCGATGCCCTAAACATCAAAAATTTCTACTTTCAGAATGGGGTTAGGGGCATCATGTCTCTTCTAGAAATCCTACCCGTCATTTGGCGATTTTTGCACAGTTTGCAAAAATTGAAAGAGTCTTTGAACAAAATGGGCTAATAGAACCCACTCTGTAAGACTTTTTCAGCGATTTTTTGTAGACAAAAGTACCCATCGCATGCAATCTCATGGCAAAATACCAACACACTTCTATTCTCCTCCTTAGGTATATACCTTCTGATAATTTGATCAGGACAGTATTTGAAAAAAATGTCGTACCTGAGTAAGAATGTGATATCTATCCTAACTTGACCAATCAAAAGGTGTTTTCCTGATAGCAAGATAGTTCACAATATCTGAATACCAAGGTCCTCATGCATGATTAGGATGTGTTCGTCAGGAAAATTTTTATTTATCAGTGTTATCTCAATTGGTACATTGGGGATGCGGGACAACTGATCCGCCACAACATTCTCTACGCTTTTCTTATCTCATATTTCAAGGTCAAATTCTTATAAGAGAAGGATCCATCGAATAAGTTTTGCTTTAGCGTCCTTCTTTGTCATAAGATACCTAAGAGCAGAGTGGTCTATGAACATAGTTGTTTTGGACCCGAGTAGGTATCGTTAAAACTTTTCTAACGCGAATACCACGACTAAAAATTTATTTTCGATCGTAGTAATTGATTTGTATGTCGTTCAAAGTCCTACTCGCATAATAGATCACGTGCTTCCTATTATCGATGCACTGTCCTAGAACAGCACCGATGGCAAAATAAGGTGCCGAGATGATTGGAGTAAAAACAAGTTCTTGTTTCAATTTCTCCCATGCTTTTAGACATCCATCATCAAAATAGAAGGACGCATCCTTTGTTAATAAATTCATTAAGGGTCTAGCAATCTACTAAACTTTTTGATGAATCTTCTATAGAAGCCGGCATGCCCTAGAAAAGATCTAATGTCTTTAATGCATTTCAGCTCGGGGAGTTTGGCAATCACTTTAACTTTTGCCTTATCAACCTTTATCCCAGATTTAGAAATCTTATGCCCTAGGACAATTCCTCGTTTGACCATAAAATGACACTTTTTTCAGTTTAATGTCAAATTTTTCTCAGTGCATCGTTTAAAAACTAATTCTAGATGATGTAAGCAATGGTCAAAAGAATCTCCATAAATTGAGAAATCATCCATGAATATTTTCATAAAACATTCTACCATGTCCAAGAGCAGGCTAAGTATGAAACATTGAAATGTTGCTAGGGCGTTGCATAATCCAAATGGCATTCTGCGGTTTGCAAACGTCCCAAATGGACAAGTGAACATATTTTGTTCTTAATCTTGAGGGCAATTGGGATCTGATTGTACCCGAAATACCCATCCAAGAAACATTAGTATTTGTGCCCAGTTAGTCTTTCCAATATTTGATCAATAAATGAAAGAGGAAAGTGATTTTTACAAGTGGCAGAATTCAATTTTCGATAATCAATGCAAACTCGAATCTTCATGGAAAGTCGGGTTTGCACTAATTTTTTTTTTCATTTTCTACCACTATAAAACCAGCCTTTTTTAGCACAGTGTGGATAGGACTAACCTATTGACTATCGGATATAGGATAAATGATCCCATTATCTAATAGTTTGAATATTTCTGCTCGAATCACTTCTTGCATTATTGAGTTAAGCCTACATTGTGGGTCGCGTTTCAGTTTGGAGATCGCCCAACTCGAGTTGTTGATACACAAAAAATAGGAGCAAGTTGATTCTTGCTCCCAAATCAAGCAGTGTCCTATTGATGGTGGTCTGTCCTATGGTACAAGCGATGGTTGGATAACCGAGATCTTTGTATTTTACTAGAATGTGCCCGGACAAAAATTCCGTGATGTTTGTAGTGAGGAAAATCTTTTTAGGGACATTCGTTTTTCTTTTCATAGTGCATATATCCTTTAGAAATTGCATATGAAGGCACTTGTTATATAGCATCAAGAAGTGGCATGTTTATTTTCACTTGATTAAATATTTCTAGGATCTTTTCCATTTGTGCATTGAATTTGTTACTTTTTAGCCTATTTTGTAAAGGTATTATAGGCTTATGCACTTCTTTAGCTATCTTCTCTTTCTTGTTTTCTTCAGACTCTGAAGTGGTTGGATTGGAATTTGTAGATGTGGAGGCTTTAGTTTAGTTGAACTTTTGTTTGATGGTAACTGGTGGTAAAGAAACTTGATTGTTCACTTGTTTCCTTGATCTTAAGATATGAACAATATTGCATTAGTTTAGTTGTGTATCTTAGGCCTCATGGATTGGGAAAGAGTTTTTGAGATTAGTCAATGGTTGGCTTGGCAAAGCTCCTTTCTATCTTTCGCTAAGTAAGTTTGCCAATTGACTATTTGTACCTCTAACCTATTGATGGCTTGATTATGACTGTTCATCATTGAAGCTTGGATTTTAGAAGGGTTTCCATGGCTCTTTCCAAATCAGTCATTTTTCTCTCTGGGTGAAGATTTTGGAAACAAGGTTGTGAGCCCTGATGCTGAAAATTTGGCTGAAAGTTGGATTGAAAATTGGGCTGAAAGTTGGGTAGATAATTATGAGCAGAAAATTGGTTGAAAAAATTCTGTTTGTGCTGCTTATGACTATTCTGACTCCATAAAAAATTGAGATGATTCCTCCATCCTGAATTGTATGTTTTGGAGTATGAATTGTTGTTCGCAAATGTTGTATTCATGTTGTCTGGTAATATTTGTTGAGCTAGAAAAATCAGACACTCTTCAAAGATATGGTTCAACGCATGGTAATAAGTACAACTCGGATTTGGCATTTGGGGTAGGTTGACTTGGTTTACCATACTTTGCTCTTTAGCTTCTAAAATTCTTAGCCTTCTTATTAAGTGAAAATTTTGGCTTCTGCTGCTATAGAGGATTCTATCGAATTGAGTCCGACGTTGAAAGTTGTTAGGTTTTGATTCTTAGACTTATCTAAACACGATTTCCACTGGACTGTTTTTTCAGCTAAGTCTTTGAATAAATCCTATCCCTGGTCCTCGACTTTTTGTAAGAATTCTCCTTGACATTGTTTCAAGGAGGGTTTTGGTTGGGTAATCAAGACCGTCATAGAGAATCTGGCATTGCCGCTACTTCTCTATGCCATGGTGGGGACACTGGGTAAGTAAGTCTTTAAAGCGCTCAAAGTACTTCCAGAACGGTTCATTAGGCTCCTGTCTAAACTGCATGATGTTCTTTCGAATTAGAGCAGTTTTATGGATGAGATAGAACTTTTTAAGAATACTTTGACAAAATCATCCCATGTTTAGTTCAAATCAACCACTAGACTATACAGCCACTTCTTGGCTAGATTTTTAAGTGCAAAAGGGATGAACCTTAATATTATGGTGTCTTCCTCAAGCTGGGGAATCCGCATCATCAAGCATACTTCTTCAAATTCCCTGATGAAAAAGTATGCATCCTCAGACTCTATACCTTAGAATCTAGGAAGAGTGTTTATGAACTGGGGTTTTAACTCGAAGTTGTTACCATTTGTCTCTGATAACCGAATGCAGGATGGAAGTGATATCCTTATGGGGTAAAACTTGTCCTGAAGAGACACATGATTTGCCATGACTGGAGTAAACTCTGGTGGTGGTGTAGGTGTATGCGGAGTCTTCCTAACTAATCTTGATGAGATTGGGGCCCTTGGCCACTCTCAGATGCAAATTCACACCACAATAAACGCTCAGACAACAAACAAACAAAATAAAGTAAAAACAAACAAAAAGAAAGGGAAAATCACAAAGCCTAGTCTAAGGTATCTGGACCTAGACGACTCCTAATGGGGCGATTATCTGGGGGAGGTAGTTATATAAACCGACTATGAGCTAATCGGCTAGGTAGGGGCAAAACACAGTGGGAGGTACCCATGCTTAAGCAACGAGCTTTAATTATGTCAAACCACTGAATTGTCAAGGCTTAACCTCTTAATCTCCAAACTTCAACACTGATTTGGAAAGATATGGTTCTCACAAGTTTCACCCTCCGTCAACCTCCTATTGATTCGGAGATGTCCCTAGGGGCCAACGTCTATCAAGTTTTAGTTAGGCTTATGATTGTGAGTGCACTTGGAGATGATTTTTAGGTTAAGGGAGGGTAATTACTTTTCCACTTTATCTTTTTTATTGGGTTTTACCCTTAAAGTCAATTTTGTGCAAATGTGCAATATATTCAGAACAAGATGAAATCACCCAGAGGGGGTGAATAGGTGATAATGCTAATCAATGCACAAATTTAAAATGTTATGATGCAACGATCACCCGAAACAAGATTAGAAACCGAATACCCCGTGAAGGGCTCTGAACTCCTTTCTCGTGATTCCTCTAGATAAGAGTTTGAGGTGCGCAATGCAATCTTGTTGTATGAGTATTGATCAACAATATAGAAATGAATATAAAGCAAGTAAATAACACAAATAAACTAATCGCAAACACTGAGATTTGTTTCGAGGTTCGAGCACCCAGCTCTACGTCCCCGCCTTCACCCAGAAGGATTTTTGAACCACAATAACTTTCACAAAGAATTACAACCACAAGGGAGTACCCAACTTCTCTATCACACTCCTCTAGTCCAGAGATAGTGGAGCCACAAATACAAGAATATCTTGGTGATCAAAAGGCCACAAACCCTCTTTTGAAAAACTTTTTCCATTACAAAAACCCTAGAGAATAATGTGTAGGATTGAAGCTCAAGTTTTGTGAGTGAAAAAGAAAATAAAATTGAAGAGAGTTTTGAATCAAAACTTCAGTGAAAAGAGAGAATTTTGAGCACAAAAACTGAGAGCAAAAACTTCATTTGAAAGACTTAAACTTGATTTCTTTTGCAAAGGATTGTTATAATCACCTCAACCCTAATCATCCCTATTTATAGAATAAAGGTAAGGATTAAAAGGTAAACTGTTATAATGAATAATTAGGAAAGATTAGACCCAAATCTAGCCTTAAAATTCGTTTGGAGAAGAAAACCACGTTTTAAAACGTGTTTAAAAAACTAGCCGTTTGGGCTGAAATTTAGCTCACGGTCGACCGGCCGGTCGACCGGTTTTCAAAAAATTTGTCCGTTGCCAGCCCACGGTCGACCGCCCGGTTGACCATCTCAAACAGAGACATAGGTGCTTTCAGTCGGCCGAAGCTCGGTCAACCGACATGGGTTCCGGTCGACCGCCCGGTCGACGGTCGAGAGAAACGTGCACACATGCACGCACCCAACGGTCAGAACTGCGGTCGACCACCCGGTCGACCGTTCTGACCTGAAACAAAGCCGGTCGACCGTCCGGTCGACCGCAACAGGCCAAAAACAATTTCTTTGAAAATGGTTTTGAAGATCTTAATAATTTTCAAATTAATTTTGATCAGCACTAGGTATACTATATAAAATAGAGTTTGTAAGTATTAGAATATGTTTATAAAAATATCTTATATATAGGAGAAATATCTTTAGAAAAATCATGTGCAAAATCTTGTGTGTGGGGAATATTGAGCTTCAACACTATACATTATCCTTTAACAAACTAAAAATTATAAAAAACTGAGAAATGAAGTCTCTGAGTCACGTTACACCAAGCTAGAGCCTTCTCTCCTATAAAAACGTCCTCTTGCGCCATTTGCCTTTTAGCATCATAATCCTTACAATATGCTTAAAAGGCCATCATGACTAGTACAAATCTGAAACTCATACTAAACAACTTATTAGTACCAAATAGCTTCTATGTGTTTTGTTATCATCAAAACTTAAACAAATAGAGAGTGTAACCTTTGGGGATAACAATCTCCCCCTTTTTGATGATGACAAAACATATAGGCTATAACACAAGATATAAAAGAGAGGTAAAAGCTCCCCCTCAAATAATGCTCTATTTAAACAAGTATAAACAATTCATTATGAGAAAATTTTTGAAAGCAACCATAAATCACAAAATCATAAACCATCAACCATAAATCACAAACCAAAGCAACCATAAATCACAAAATCATAAACCATCAACCATAAATCACAAACCATTTCAAAATCATAAACCATAAAACACATATATATTTCTCTCCCTTTTTGTCATACATCAAAAAGGGATATGTTAGCAAGAAAACCTCCTTATTCAACAACACAAACATTTAGTTCACCACATATAAAAGAAAATCTATTATAGTCAAGTGGTTTAGTGAAAATATCGGCAAGTTGAAAATCGGAAGAAACATAATTAATATCAATATCAACTTTCTCAAAATGATCTCTAAGGAAGTGATATCGAATCTCAATGTGCTTGGTCTTACTATGTTGATTTGCATTCTTAGTCATATGAATAGTACTAGTATTATCACAAAATATTTTTATATGATCATAATGCAAATCATAATCAAGGAGAGTATGTTTCATCCAAAGGACTTGAGCACAATAAGCCCCCGCCGCAACATACTCCGCCTCGACGGTTGAGAGGGCTACCGAATTTTGTTTCTTGAAAGACCATGAAACAAGACAATTACCAAGAAATTGACATGTTCCACTAGTACTCTTCCTATCTACTCTACAACCCGCATAGTCGGCATCCGAAAAACTCGTCATTGAGAAATCTCTAATTTTTGGATACCATAGACCCATTCCAATAGTGCCCTTAACATAACGAATAATGCGTTTTATCGCAATTAATGAGATTCTTTGGGACATGATTGGAATCTAGCACAAAGACACACACTAAAAATAATATCCGGCTTACTAGCTGTTAAATACAACAAGCTACCAATCATGCTTCTATACAATTTTATATCAACACACTTACCTTGGTCATTTTTATCAAGCTTGGTAGTAGTGGCCATGGGAGTGTTGCAATTTTTGAGTCTTGAAGCCCAAATTTCTTGATAAGTTCCTTGGAGTACTTGGCTTGACATATGAAAATCCCATCACGCATTTGCTTGATTTGGAGTCCAAGAAAATAGTTCAATTCACCTATTAATGACATCTCGAATTCACGTTGCATGCATTGTTCAAACTCCTTGCAAAGTAACTCATTAGTAGAACTAAAGATTATATCATCAACATATATTTGAATTATAAGAATGTCGCTACCAACATGTTTAGTAAATAATGTGGTGTCTACTTTGCCTTTAACAAAATCATTTGAAAGAAGAAAACTAGAAAGCCTTTCATACCAAGCTCTTGGAGCTTGTTTTAAACCATACAATGCTTTATCTAGTTTGAAAACAAAATTTGGATGAACATGATCTACAAAACTGGGAGGTTGTTCAACATAAACTTCCTCATCAATAAAATCATTTAAAAATGCACTTTTTACATCCATTTGAAAAAGTTTAAAATTTTTAAAAGATGCATAAGCTAGTGTGATCCGTATGGCTTCAAGCCGTGCTACGGGTGCAAAGGTCTCCTCAAAGTCGATTCCTTCAACTTGAGTGTAACCTTGGGCCACTAACCTAGCCTTATTCCTAATAACATTTCCTGACTCATCCAATTTATTCCTAAAAATCCACTTAGTACCAATTATTGGTCTATCATAGGGTCTAGGAACAAGGTGCCAAACTTGGTTGCGCTCAAATTGATTTAGCTCTTCCTGCATAGCTAGCAACCAATATGAGTCACCCTCGGCTTCGAGGATGTTTTTGGGTTCAAAATGAGATATGAATGCAAAATTTCCACACAATTCATGGAGTTTGGAGCGAGTGGTTACCCCTTTTGATACATCACCTATGATGAGATCTTTGGGATGATTTGAGGCTTATCTCCAATTTTTAGGAAGTGGTTGTGATTGTTCCACTTCACCCTTTTGAACTTCACCAATGGGTTCTTGCTTGTCTTCTTGGATGGGTGAGTCCTTCAAGGATATTTTATCCATGTCCTCACCTAATGAGTCAATCTCTATACCGATGATGATGCCCTTGGAGTCATCTCCGAAGGTGACGGTGCCACCTTCAACGTACCTTGATAGGGTTGTGAAATTGTTGATGTCCCATGTCATATGCCTTGAACAACCACTATCAAGGTACTGCCGCTCCTTACGTCGTGGAGTCTTGGTGTGTACCTACATCAAATAATTTAAGACTTGATTTTGGTACCCATATTTTCTTGGGTCCTAAAGAGTTAGTGTTTCGAACCCAAACAAGATTTTTTGTACTATTTATATGATCATAGCAAAATTTAGCTAAATGGCCATTACGGCCACAATAAGTACATTTATAAAATTCTTCCATATTTAAAAGCATAATGAGCATGTGGTTTACGAACATGTGAATGAGTAGTTTTAGCATGATTGACATGTGATGTGTTGGCATGAGATGTTTTATCAATTTTAGCATGAGGAGTGTGCATGTGCTTCTTTGAAAACATTTCTTCTAATTTAGTATTGTTAAAAGCACATTCTTTTAAAACATTTCCCAAATCATTGATTTTAGATTTTAACATGGAAAATTCATTTTCATCAATTTTAGGATATTTAGCTTTACAAGCAATTCTATAGGCATCAAAATCTCTTTGTGTTGAAATAAGATTAGAAGATAGTTCATCCTTTTCTTTTGATGAAATGGCAAGTTGATTTTTAAGCATTTCAATTTCCTTTTTCAATTTTGAACACTTTTCCTTTTTATCATCAAAACTTTCTGAAAGTTCAATGAAAGCATGTACTAACATTTCTCTACTTATTTCACTTTCATCATCAAGTGGTTGAGTAGTTACCTTAGGTGTGTTTGCCATGAAACACACATTTGCCGTGTCGACTTCATCTTCGGATTCACTTTCCAAATCCCAAGTGGCTTTGTACACCTTCTTTTCAACGGGCCTCTTTTGCTTCAAGGAGGAAGACATCTTTTTTCTTGAAATCTGGACAATCGACCATGATGTGTCCGGGTTTCCGACAGTTGTAGCATATGATCCTTTTCTCCTCCTTCCCTTCCCATCGCCTTCTATAGTTGAGCTTATTTTTGCGGTACATTTTCTTTACATTTCTCACCAGGAGAGATAGCTCTTCATCATCTTCTTCATCTTCCTCATCATCGTAATTGGTGGAGGAAGACTTGAAAGCTATAGACTTTTTCTTTTGAGGTACTGCTTCTTCTCTAGCCTTCTTCTCCATCTCATGAGTCTTAAGATTTCCAATAAGACTTATGATCTCCATCTCGTCTTTGTCATTCAACACCTTCAAGGTGGTAGCTTTGATTTCCCATGACAAAGGAAGAGCACGAATCACTTTACTCACCTTTTGGTCGTTGCTTATTTTATCACTGATTGAAGCTTGAACCTGCACATAAAATACAAAACTTTAGAACTTCAACATGGAGATGTGCAAGTGCTCAATTCTTACCGCGATAGCAAGTGGCTATGCGGGTCATGATCCACAAGGAGGGTTTGCGATAGAAGCGTTCAAGGTTTTTTATTGAAATCTTTGTGAAGAAAAACGAAGGTTCTTCTTTGTTTTAAGTTATGAAAATAAAAAGAGAGTTATAGGTTAAAGTTAGAAAGAAAATGGTAGAATGAGAAGGTGGAGAAAATCAGAAAATGACTATGTACAAATAAATTGAAAAAGAATGAAAAAGGATTTGGAAGATGTGGTGAAAGAAATCGTGTTGGTGATCTAAAAAAATAAAAGAAAAGAAAGAAGATTAAGGAATTACTCACCTAGTTTGGTTTATAACTTACCTAGAACCCTTGCATGTTCTACCTTGCTTCGGAGGCGTTCATTAGGATCGAGCTCAGTCCCCATTCGCATTATATCATCAAGCCGAGCAAGAATGAAGTGATACGGATCTTGAGGAGGAGAACATCTTCATGAAGTATCGTTGGCACTCACAAAAACGTTGTTATACTTATGCTTCTGGATTCACTTGCATGCTCAACAAAACCAAAAGACGTAAAGTAGAAAGAGGAAGAAGAAAACAAAAGGAAACAAAAGTAAAGAGACGAACATAAAAAAGTATTTACCTTTATTGCTTGCAGAAACGATGGAAGAAAGGAGGAGGGTACATCGGTGTCACTCTCAACATAAGCCTCTCTCTCTTACTTACATGAATCTCAATCTAACCTAAGCTTACATACAAATTACAATTACATAAAAAGAAAAGAAAAATCTAAACTACAAAGAATGAAAACTGGACTAATCCTATCTCTGCATGGTCGTCCCATTTTGCTCAGCTGAAACCAGTATTTATAGGCAAAACCCATAAGGGGAGAATCCCGGGAAGATTGGGGGAGCAAACGCTCCCCCAACAACCATCAAACAGCCGCGGAAACGCGGCTTTAGCCGCGTTTCCGTGGCCAGGGTGTGGCCAGGTGGCCACACCCTATTGGTGAGTCTCCCTGTTTTCGCTTTCTGGTTTTATCTGCAGTTGGATTTTCAGTTTGAGTCCGGAGTTGTGACGAAATGGCCTTTGATCTTTGCTTCAACCGATCGATTCTGAGAGGATTCTTCTCAACCGATTTTCAACCTCTTGATTTTGCCCTGATTCTGCCCTGATTCACTGAGTTCAAATTAATTCTGATTTAATTCAGAATTTGGTGGGCTTTTGGGCTCATCTCTCTTCACTCTCTGATTGAGTTTTCCCTGCACACAAAATATAATATATCAGATTTAAGAATTAGAGATGTGCAAGGTGCTCAATTCTATCCGCTGTAGCAATGGCTATGCGGGTCGTGATCCTCAGGGAGGGACTAGCGATGGAAGCTTGTTTAGTAAGTTATCTCTTTTTTATTTATTTTGTTATTTACAATGGTATTTACAATGAGAAGTGTGGTATTTACAATGAGAAGTGTGAAAGAAATTGGAAAGATGTGGAGTTGGTTATCTAAACTATAGAAAGAAAAGAAAATTATAAACTAAACAAACACATACCTACTTCTTCTGCCCTGTTTACCTTTGATCCGTTGCAACGACTCACCTTGTTTTTGAAGGCATTCAAGCATGGCGTATAGGATCTGTTCATCACCATAGGCCATCAAGGGCACTTCTTCGGCTAAGCAGTCTCGAAGCGATCAGATCTCATGGTTTGCAAGACATCAGAGAGAAACAAAAATAGAATAAAACAAGAATAGAAGAACCAAAATAAAACAAGAATAAAATAATAAAAACAAACCTTGAGTTGATTCTATTAACAATGGAAGAAAAGTTTGACTTACACCGATGTCACCTCAGTACAAGCATGAACTCCTTCCTCCATGAAAGCATCCTCTACTCTCAGTTACATAAAAAAATAAAAACCTAAACTACAAACTAGCCTAAAAACCCTAGATTTAGCTCTGTAGTTCGCTGGACGCCATTCTCGGTTGCTCTGCAGGGGTATTTATAGGAGCTGGAAGATGTAGAGTCCCGGTACAACTCCTCGACGAAAGCCAGTACCCTGTCTCATCAGGATTGCCGCGGAAACGCGGCTTTGGCCGCGTTTTTGCGGCCATATCTTGGATCCTGGCCACGCGCTTCCGCGCGTGGCCTCCTCTGGTCCGTCCATCTGGGTATATCTTCTTAGATCTGGCGTACCGACTCTTTATTTTGAGATTTCGAGATAACTTGGGAAGCAAGTTACCCTAAATCCAAATCTTCCAATATCTTTTAACAACGAATTTGTTATCTTTGCACTCTCCTTCTTTGGCTTTTATCCTCATCCTGCAAGCATTTAGGGTTGAATAGAAGTCTATCCTTCCCTCTTCTTTTAGTATTTGCAACTATTGCCCTTAGTAATTGCAACTTTGACATTTGATAATTGCAACTTTTGCATTGGGCTTGGACATGGGCTTGGACATGGGCTTTTTGGGCTTCATTCAGGCTTTTATTTCTTTATTTTTTATTACTCAAGGCCTGCACACAATAAATAATAAAACATTAGTAATAGTGCATAATTGTAGGAATAAATATGAAAATGTGATAGTAAATGTAGTGATAAATAAGCACTTTTTACTACCTATCACACCCCCACACTTATCTTTTTGCTCGTCCTCGAGTAAAATTCAAAAAGAAAAGAAAAATTAATCTATCCTAACTCACTTTCGTAGGAATCACGGATGCACTTAGCACGTGCAACAAGCCGTTAAACCCCTAGGTTACCCTAGAGGACGAGTGTTGTCTCGTGAGGGTTTTCAGCGGATTACACCCACAAAATCCTTAAAAAGGAAAATATTTGAAATACGTTTGAAGAGATTAAGTAATCTATAAGTTTTTAGGATCCTCATTTTTATTCATTCTTAAACTTAGTCTTTATATAGTAAATTGTTTTCCTTTTTAGGTAAGGGTCAAAATTGAATTTTTGTATAGTCTTTTTCGTTACCCTAAGTCATATGCATCCTTGTGAATTTTTACTAGGAATTCCTTAACTTGGACTCTCATGCCTCTTTATTATTATTATTATATTTTTTCTCTTTTTTTAATATGTATAACTCATCTAATTTTCTTTCGTGTAAGCATAAAGGCTTCTTGAGGCCCTCATACCTAACTAATTGACTATTAGATGTGTTAGTACATATAAAAGTAATTTTTCTTAGTTTCCTTAGGCTTTCTAATCCACCCATGTAGCGAACTTAAAGTCGGTGGCTCCCAAACCGGTCGGCTTTAGGGCACCAGGTGAGAAGACACCCCACGGACTTAAGGATTCGAGTGAATTGGGCCACAAAACTAAGACCTTTATTTATAAATCACCTTTAGGCGTGAATACTTATGCTTCTTGGGGCACATGTATCCAGCTTAATCAGCGCATTTCCTCTTTCTTTTTTTTTTATTTTTATTTGTTATAGGGCACAAGAGTCTTTGTCTTAGAATCCTAGATATGTAAATGTATTAGGTATGCACATTTCATTAAGGTAAAAATTAAGACTAATTACTTATTCAATTTCTCCTCCTATACCTAAAAATTCAACAATTTATTTATTTTGACCAAGTTTTTAGAAATCCTAATCATGATTTTCCTAATTCTTAAGACTAACTTAGATTTCTTTCAAAAGATAAGTCAAAATATTGTCCTTTTTTTTTATAAAAAAAAATTGTTAGTTTCTACCTATGTTAGTATGTTAGTAAAACCTCCCCCCACACTTATCTCATGCATTGTCCTCAATGTATGAATGTATGCATGTACGCATGAAAAAGAAGAAAGGGAAGGCAAATATTACCTCAAGGTGGTGGTTCCGGTGGTGGTCTAATTGGGCCAAGCGTTGCTACCCAATCAAGATAATGTGGTATTTGGAGGAACCCACCAGAAATTTCTCTTGTATAACCCACTAAAATGTATGTATGATCATTTTTTAACAATTCCACCCATCAAATTTCCAAATTTCGTAATTATTTTTAGAGTCAATTGTGTCAACCGCCTTGTCCCAAAATGGAGTGTGAAAAGATGGAATGATTGACTTGGACGTCAGAAGTATGGGAATGAATACCAACTCAGGAAAGAAACTTAAATCAAGTAAGGGTTCAGGAGTCGAGCTCGGTTCAAGAAGTGTGTCCAGGTCAAGAAGTTGAAACTCAAGTCCACAATCATTTTCCCACAATGGAATGTGACTCAATATTGGTGATTCAAGTTTAGGAATGATAGGTGTGGGAATCAAAACTGACTCTAAAATATTACCTAAGTTGGGTAACAAAAGAGGAGTCAATAATGATTCGGGAATTTGAACTTGATCACAGATTTGAGAATCTAGGTCACATATCTCATTGAGTTCAATATCATAAAAATGAGAACTTGCCAATTTATCCATGGGACTTTCAAAATTATAAAATTGGTCAAGTTCAATATGATCATCAAAAATGGGTGATTCAATTTCATGATGAATTGGCACAGGATCCAATGTTGACTCGGGAAAAGTAAAATCAGGTGAAGATACCGGAGTCATTATTGAATCAGGAAGTAGAATTGAATCACCAAGTGGGAGATCATGATCATATTCATGCTCAAGTTCTATTTCAGGAAAGGAATAACTTGCCAAACTATCAAAAATTAGAGTTTCGGCAAGTTCAAATGATGGTACTGAATTAGAATCTTGTTGTCCAAAACAACGTGGCTCGTCGGCTCTAACAGAATGGTTAGCGATATCAGAAATGGCCGAACGGTGAGAACGTAAAGATTGAACCATCATATCTATTTCATGATCACGAGCTAATCTAGCCTGAGTCATGGCTTCAAGCATCTTTTCATAGTCGATTGGTGCATCATTTTGTGATTGGACTTGAAAAGAGGAAGTGTTGTTGGGACAATCGTGATGAAGTTGTGAGTCGGTCAGATTCTGTGACTGTTGCTTGGACTCACGCATCATCATGTCTAATATTGATGGTAATTGTTGCTTGGACTCATGCATACTCATCATTTCCAAGGTAGATGGTTTTCTATTCTGAATGGGTGGATCTGAGTATGAATCTTGGGAATATTGTGGACAAGGTGGATACGGAGGACAAGTTGGTTGAAAATTGGACTCGGGGGAAGCGAAACCCCATGAACTCTGTGAAGAGTTGAAATTATTATGGAAATTATGGTCATAAGATGGGGGGGCATGGGTTATATGCATTCGGATAAGACCATTCCGGCACACTAGGTTGGTCAAAGTTATGATATGCCAGGTTGGTAATATCCGAAAAAGACGTTGGTGTGTAATATGGATTAAAATTGGAAAAATTGTTATATGCCATATCACACAAACACAAACAAAGAAAAAGAAAACAAACAAATAAGAAAACAAAAAAAATTTTAACCTAAGTTAGGGTAGACCTATGACCTAGATGACTCCTAACTAGTTAGACTGTCCACGGGAGGTAGGGTGTAGACTTTGACCACAAGTTAATCAGCCAGGTCAGGGCAAGATTGGTGGGAGGTTTTCCGTCAAAGACGTTCCTTAATTAAATAACCACCAATCTTCGGGCTTTCGGCCCTCAATCCCCTTCCTAGACACTGATTTGGCAGGAGTCAAATTCCAACACTGTTCCCCCTTAGGATAATCTCCTAATTGAGTCCGAGATGTCCCTAGGGCCAACGTCTACTAATTTTTAGTTAGGCTTGGGTTAGTGAGTGAGAAGATTGTTTGTGGGCCAAGGAAGGGTGATGAAATCCCCACCTTATCTTATTTATAGGACAAGCCCTTAAGTCAATTTAGTGCACGTGTAAAGCAGTAGACAAATATTCACTCAAAGCAGAAAATCAGCCAAGGGTGCTTCCTAATCTATATGCAATGCGAACGTACCTTGTCTCCAGCACTCTTCAACAAAAATTAAAAAAAAAATTAAATAGACACGTGCTTAAGATGCAAGAGTCTAATTTTTTTATTTTTCAACAAATGGGTTACTGTTAATTAATTAGCAGTGTACAGGTTTATCACAGAGCAAATTTTACAGAGCAGTAAATCAGATTTGAAAGTAGCAGCAACCTGCAGAAAACAAGGTAAGTAGTGAACTACTCAGGCCGCGAAAACGCGGCTTTTGCCGCGGAACCGCGGTTCTGTAGTAGGCCATGTTGCTCTGCCTTCAAGGGCAGAGGCACAGAGTTGCTATATGTCCTTGCTGCTTGTTAGTTTTCCTGTTCTCCAAACTTGCAAACAGAAAGAATAAAAGAATTAGTTATTTATTTTTTTAATTTTTTAGAGAATACTTACCGTCCCTCCCCGGCAACGGCGCCAAAATTCTGATTGAGTTTTTCCTGCACACAAAATATAATATATCAGATTTAAGAATTAGAGATGTGCAAGGTGCTCAATTCTATCCGCTGTAGCAATGGCTATTGATTGAGATTTTCCTGCACACAAAATAATATATCAGATTTAAGAATTAGAGATGTGCAAGGGGCTCAATTCTAATCCTCTGTAGCAATGGCTACGCGGGTCGTGATCCTCAGGGAGGGACTAGCGATGGAAGCTTGTTTAGCAAGTTATCTCTTTTTTTATTTATTTTAGTATTTACAATGGTATTTACAATGAGAAGTGTGAAAGAAATTGGAAAGATGTGGAGTTGGTTATCTAAACTAAAGAAAGAACAGAAATTATAAACTAAAAAACACATACCTACCTCTTCTGCCCTGTTTACCTTTGATCCGTTTGCAACGACTTACCTTGTTTCTGAAGGCATTCAAGCATGGGATATAGGATCTGTTCATCACCATAGGCCATCAAGGGCACTTCTTTGGCTAGCAGTCTCGAAGCGATCAAATCTCATGGTTTGCAAGACATCAGAGAAAACAATAAAAGAAAACAAGAATAGAAAAACAATAAAATAAAACAAGAATAACCAAAATCGAACCTTGAGTAGATTTTATTAACAATGGAAAAAAGTATGACTTACACCGATGTCACCTCAGTACAAGCAAGAACTCCTTCCCATGAAAGCATCCTCCACTCTCAGTTACATAAAAAAAATAAAAGTTACAAAAGAGAAAAAGAAAAACCTAAACTACAACTAGCCTAAAAACCCTAGATTTAGATCTGTAGTTCGCTGTGGACTTCTGAGATCTGCCCTTCCTCTGTTGCTATGCAGGGGTATTTATAGGAGAAGACCAGAGGATAAGAAGCGTATGAAGATAAGAGGAGCAAAATATCTCTGAATTTGAATTCTTCTTTTATCTCCAAACTTGTTTTGACTTATCCATAGAAGTTCAATTCTGTCCTGCAACTTGTTATCATGTTGATCACCAAATATGGCTTATCCTCTGACTGAATTGGAAAGTTTGATCAACATAAGAGTTGTAGGCCTTTCAATTTTCTTTCTGTAGCATATTGAATCATCGGATTTACATATCTGTAGCAAAAGTTATGATCTGAATACTAAAATATGTACAGTCTGAATCCGAATTTTTTGAAATTTTATCTTTGCACTCTTCTCCTTTTATCTTTAGCCTTTTTCTGCAAGCAATTAGGGTTGAGTAGAAGTCCATCCCTATCCTCTTCTTTTAGCAATTAGGAGTTCTTTCTTTTCCTTCCTTTTCCTCCCTTAGATTTTAAATAAAGAATTTAAAAATCTAAGTTTAGATTAGGTTAGATAATAAGAAACTTCTAAATTACTACAATTTTTGTACATGGGATTTTTGGGCTTATGGGCTTCATTCAGGCTTTTATTTCTTTATTTTTTAATTACCCAAGGCCTGCACACAATAAATAATAAAACATAAGTAATAGTGCATAATTATAATAATAAATATGGAAATATGATAGTAAATGTAGTAATAAATATGCACTTTTTACTACCTATCACACCCCCACACTTATCTTTTTGCTCGTCCTCGAGTAAAAATCATATAGAAAAAGAAAAACTAATCTAGCTAACTCACTTTCGTAGGAATCACGATTGCACTTGGCATGTGCAACAAGCCGTTAAACCTCTAGGTTACTCTAGAGGACGAGTGTTGTCTCGTGAGGGTTTTCAGCGGATTACACCCACAAAATCCATAAAAAGAAAAATATTTGAAATACGTTTGAAGAGACTAAGTAATCTATAAGTTTTTATGATCCTCATTTTTTTCATTCTTAAACTTAGTCTTTATATAGTAAATTGTTTTCCTTTTTAGGTAAGGGTCAAAATTGAATGTTTGTATAGTCTTTTTCGTTACCCTAAGTCATATGCATCCTTGTGAATTTTTACTAGGAATTTCTTAACTTGGACTCTCATGCCTCTTTATTATTATTATTATATTTTTTTCTTTCTTTTTTTTTAATATGTATAACTCATCTAATTTCTTTCGTGTAAGTATCAAGGCTTCTTGAGGCCCTCATACCTAACTAATTGACTATTAGATGTGTTAATACATATATAATATTTCTTAATTTTCTTAGGCTTTCTAATCCACCCATGTAGCGAACTTAAAGTCGGTGGCTCCCAAACTGGTTGGTTTTAGGGCACCGGGTGAGAAAACACCCCACGGACTCAAATTCGAGTGAACTAGGCCACAAAACTAAGGACGCTTATTTATAAACTCACTTTTAGGCGTAAATACTTATGCTTCTTGAGGCACATGTATCCAGCTTAATTAGTGATTTTTATTTTTTAATTTTTTATTTTTATATATATATATATATATATATATTTTTTATATGAGGCACAAGGGTCTTTGTCTTTGAATCCTAGTATGCATTAGGTATGCAC
The DNA here is from genome assembly GCA_038442645.1 of Agave tequilana. Lineage (NCBI taxonomy): Eukaryota > Viridiplantae > Streptophyta > Magnoliopsida > Asparagales > Asparagaceae > Agave > Agave tequilana. Next base: position 101,127 of record JAVJIF010009761.1, read on the forward strand.
ATTTTATTAAGGTAAAAATCAAGACTAATTACTTATTCAATTTCTCCTCCTATACCTAAAAATTCAACAATTTATTTATTTTGACCAAGTTTTTAGAAATCCTAATCATGATTTTCCTAATTCTTAAGACTAACTTAGATTTCTTTCAAAAGATAAGTCAAAATATTGTCCTTTTTCATTTTTTTTCATTTTTTTTTTAATATTAGCAAATTTTTGTTAGTTTCTACCTATGTTAGTATGTTAGTAAAGCCTCCCCCCACACTTATCTCATGCATTGTCCTCAATGTATGAATGTATGCATGTATGCATGAAAAAGAAGAAGGGAAGGCAGATGTTACCTCTAGGTGGTGGTTCCGGTGGTCGTCTAATTGGGCCAAGCGTTGCTACCCAATCAAGATAATGTGATAGTTCACGGAACCTACCAGAAATTTCTCTTGTATAACCCACTAAAATGTATGTATGATCATTTTTTAACAATTCCACCCCATCAAATTTCCAAATTTCATAATTATTTTCAGAGTCAATTGTGTCAACCGCCTTGTCCCAAAATGGAGTGTGAAAAGATGGAATGATTGACTTGGACGTCAGAAGTACGGGAACGAATACCGACTCAGGAACGTAACTTAAATCAAGTAAGGGTTCAGGAGTCCAGCTTGGTTCAAGAAGTGGGTCCAAATCAAGAAGTTGAAACTCTAGTCCATAATTATTTTTCCACAATGGAATGTGACTTAATATTGGTGATTCAAGTTCAGGAATGATAGGTGTGGGGATCGAAACTGACTCTAAAATATTACCTAAGGCCGGTAACAAAACAGGAGTCAATATTGATTCGGGAATTTGAACTTGATCACAGATTTGAGAATCTAAGTCACATTTCTCATTGAGTTCAATGTCATAAAAATGAGAACTTGCCAATTTATCCATGGGACTTTCAAAATTATAAAATTGGTCAAGTTCAATATGATCATCAAAAATGGGTGATTCAATTTCATGATGAATTGACACAGGATCCAATGTTGACTCTGGGAAAAGATTGAAATCAGGTGGAGACACCGGAGTCATTATTGAATCAGGAAGTAAAATTGAATCACTAAGTGGAGGTTCATGATCATATTCATTTTCAAGTTCAATTTCAGGAAAGGAATAACTTGCCAAACTGTCAATGTCATTTCCAAAATTTGGAGTTTGGGCAAGTTCAAATGATTGTACTGAAATAGAATCTTGTTTTCCAAAGCAACGTGACTCTTCGGCTCTAAGAGAATGGTTAGCGACATCAGAAATGGTCGAACGGTGAGAACGTAAAGTTTGAACCATCATATCTATTTCATGATCACGAGCTAATCTAGCCTGAGTCATGGCTTCAAGCATCTTTTCATAGTCGATTGGTGCATCATTTTGTTGTGATTGGACTTGAAAAGATGAAGTGTTGTTGTGACAATCGTGATGAAATTGTGAGTCCGTCAGATTCTGTGATTGTTGCTTGGACTCACGCATCATCATGTCTAAGATTGATGGTGATTGTTGCTTGGACTCATGCATACTCATCATTTCCAAGATAGATGGTTTTCTATTCTGAATTGGTGGATCTGAGTATGAATCTTGAAATATTGTGGACAAGGTGGATACGAAGGACAAGTTGGTTGAAAATTGGATTCGGGGGAGGTGAATCCCCATGTACTCTGTGAAGAGTTGAAATTGTTGTGGAAATTATGGTCATAAGAATGGGGGGCATGGGTTATATTCATTCGGATAAGACCACTCCGGCACACTAGGTTGGTTAAAGTTAGGATGTGCCAGGTTGGTAATGTCCGAAAAAGAGGTTAGTGTGTAATATGGATTAAAATTGGAAAAATTATTGTTATAAGCCATATCACACAATAAAACACAAACAAAAAACAAACAAATAAGCAAACAAAAAAAAGAAAAAATTCTAACCTAAGTTAGGGCAGACTTATGACCTAGACGACTCCTAACTGGTTAGACTGTCCACGGGAGGTAGGGTGCAGACTTTGACCACAAGTTAATCAGTCAGGTCAGGGCAATATTGGTGGGAGGTTTTCCGTCAAAGACGTTCCTTAATTAAATAACCACCAATCTTCGGGCTTTCGGCCCTCAATCCCCTTCCTAGACACTGATTTGGCAGGAGTCAAATTCCAACACCGTTCCCCCTTAGGATAATCTCCTAATTGAGTCTGAGATGTCCCTAGGGCCAACGTCTACTCATTTTAGTTAGGCTTGGGTTAGTGAGTGAGGAGATTGTTTGTGGGCCAAGGAAGGGTGATGAAATCCCCACCTTATCTTATTTATAGGACAAGCCCTTAAGTCAATTTGGTGCACGTGTAAAGCAATAGACAAATATTCACTCAAAAGTAGTAAATCAGCCAAGGGTGCTTCCTAGTCTATATGCAATGCGAACGTACCTTGTCTCCAGCACTCTTCAACAGAAATTAAAAAATTAAATAGACACGTGCCTATATGCAAGAGTCTAATTTTTTTATTTTTCAACAAATAGGTTACTGTTAATTAATTAGCAGTGTGCAGGGTGATCACAGAGAAAAGTTAACAGAACAGTAAACAAATCTTTCAATTTGCAGCAACCTGCAGAAAAACAGAGTGAGTAGTGAACTACACAGGCCGCGGAAACGCGGCTCTATAGTAGGCTCTGCTGCTCTGCCTTCGAGGTCAGAGGCACAGAGTTGCTATATGTCCTTTGCTGCTGTTAGGTTTCCTGTTCTCCGAACCTACAAACAGAAAAAATAATAATAAATAAATCAATAATTAGTTTTTTTTTAGAGAATAACTTACCGTCCCTCCCCGGCAACGGCGCCAAAATTTTGATTGAGATTTTCCTGCACACAAAATATAATATATCAGATTTAAGAATTAGAGATGTGCAAGGTGCTCAATTCTAATCCGCTGTAGCAATGGCTATGCGGGTCGTGATCCTCAGGGAGGGACTAGCGATGGAAGCTTGTTTAGCAAGTTATCTCTTTTTTTATTTATTTTAGTATTTACAATGGTATTTACAATGAGAAGTGTGAAAGAAATTGGAAAGATGTGGAGTTGGTTATCTAAACTAAAGAAAGAAAAGAAAATTATAAACTAAAAAACACATACCTAACTCTTCTGCCCTATTTACCTTTGATCCGTTTGCAACGACTTACCTTGTTTCTGAAGGCATTCAAGCATGGGATATAGGATCTGTTCATCACCATAGGCCATCAAGGGCACTTCTTTGGCTAGCAGTCTCGAAGCGATCAAATCTCATGGTTTGCAAGACATCAGAGAAAAACAATAAAAGAAAACAAGAATAGAAAACAATAAAATAAAACAAGAATAATCAAAATCGAACCTTGAGTAGATTTTATTAACAATGGAAGAAAAGTATGACTTACACCGATGTCACCTCAGTACAAGCAAGAACTTCTTCCTCCATGAAAGCATCCTCAACTCTCAGTTACATAAAAAAAAATAAAAGTTACAAAAGAGAAAAAGAAAAACCTAAACTACAACTAGCCTAAAAACCCTAGATTTAGATCTGTAGTTAGCTGTGGACTTCTGAGATCTGCCCTTCATCTGTTGCTATGCAGGGATATTTATAGGAGAAAACCAGAGGATAAGAAGCGTATGAAGATAAGAAGAACAAAATATCTCTGAATTTGAATTCTTCTTTTTTCTCCAAACTTGTTTTGACTTATCCATAGAAGTTCAATTCTGTCATTGGAAAGTTTGATCAACATAAGAGTTGTAGGCCTTCCAATTTTCTTTCCGGAGCATCTTGAATGATCGGATTTGCATATCTGTAACAAAAGTTATGATCTGAATACTAAAATGTGTACAGTCTGAATCCGAATTTTTTGAAATTTTATCTTTGCACTCTTCTCCTTTTATCTTTAGCCTTTTTCTGCAAGCAATTAGGGTTGAGTAGAAGTCCATCCCTTTCCTCTTCTTTCAGCAATTAGGAGTTCTTTCTTATCCTTCCTTTTCCTCCCTTAGATTTTAAATAAAGAATTTAAAAATCTAAGTTTAGATTAGGTTAGATAATAAGAAACTTCTAAATTACTACAATTTTTGCACATGGGTTGCACATGGGCTTTTTGGGCTTCTGGGCTTCATTCAGGCAGAAAACAGAGTGAGTAGTGAACTACACAGGTCGCGGAAACGCAGCTCTGTAGTAGGCTCTGCTGCTCTGCCTTCGAGGGCAGAGGCACAGAGTTGCTATATGTCCTTTGCTGTTGTTAGGTTTCCTGTTCTCCGAACCTGCAAACAGAAAAAATAATAATAAATAAATCAATAATTAGTTTTTTTAGAGAATAACTTACCGTCCCTCCCCGGCAACGGCGCCAAAATTTTGATTGAGATTTTCCTGCACACAAATATAATATATCAGATTTAAGAATTAGAGATGTGCAAGGTGCTCAATTCTAATCCGCTGTAGCAATGGCTATGCGGGTCGTGATCCTCAGGGAGGGACTAGCGATGGAAGCTTGTTTAGCAAGTTATCTCTTTTTTTATTTATTTTAGTATTTACAATGGTATTTACAATGAGAAGTGTGAAAGAAATTGGAAAGATGTGGAGTTGGTTATCTAAACTAAAGAAAGAAAAGAAAATTATAAACTAAAAAACACATACCTACCTCTTCTGCCCTGTTTACCTTTGATCCGTTTGCAACGACTTACCTTGTTTCTGAAGGCATACAAGCATGGGATATAGGATCTATTCATCACCATAGGTCATCAAGGGCACTTCTTTGGCTAGCAGTCTCGAAGCGATCAAATCTCATGGTTTGCAAGACATCAGAGAAAAACAATAAAAGAAAATAAGAATAGAAAAACAATAAAATAAAACAAGAATAACCAAAATTGAACCTTGAGTAGATTTTATTAACAATGGAAGAAAAGTATGACTTACACCGATGTCACCTCAGTACAAGCAAGAACTCCTTCATCCATGAAAGCATCCTCAACTCTCAGTTACATAAAAAAATAAAAGTTACAAAAGAGAAAAGAAAAACCTAAACTACAACTAGCCTAAAACCCCTAGATTTAGATCTGCAGTTCGCTGTGGACTTCTGAGATCTGCCCTTCCTCTGTTGCTATGCAGGGGTATTTATAGGAGAAAACCAGAGGATAAGAAGCGTATGAAGATAAGAGGAGCAAAATATCTCTGAATTTGAATTCTTCTTTTATCTCCAAACTTGTTTTGACTTATCCATAGAAGTTCAATTCTGTCCTGCAACTTGTTATTATGTTGATCGCCGAATATGGCTTATATTCGGACTGAATTGGAAAGTTTGATCAACATAAGAGTTGTAGGACTTCCAATTTTATTTCTGGAGCATCTTGAATCATCGGATTTGCATATCTGTAGCAAAAGTTATGATCTGAATACTAAAATGTGTACAGTCTGAATCCGAATTTTTTGAAATTTTATCTTTGCACTCTTCTCCTTTTATCTTTAGCCTTTTTCTGCAAGCAATTAGGGTTGAGTAGAAGTCCATCCCTTTTCTCTTCTTTTATCAATTAGGAATTCTTTCTTATCCTTCCTTTTCCTCCCTTAGATTTTAAATAAAGAATTTAAAAATCTAAGTTTAGATTAGGTTAGATAATAAGAAACTTCTAAATTACTACAATTTTTGCACATGGGCTTGCACATGGGCTTTTTGGGCTTCTGGGCTTCATTCAGGCTTTTATTTCTTTATTTTTTAATTACCCAAGGCCTGCACACAATAAATAATAAAACATTAGTAATAGTGCATAATTATAATAATAAATATGGAAATATGACAGTAAATGTAGTAATAAATATGCACTTTTACTACCTATCAGCTATGAGGTCGTGATCCTTAGGGAGGGACTAGCGATGGAAGCTTGTTTAGTAAGTTATCTCTTTTTTATTTATTTTGTTATTTACAATGGTATTTACAATGAGAAGTGTGGTATTTACAATGAGAAGTGTGAAAGAAAATGGAAAGATGTGGAGTTGGTTATCTAAACTAAAGAAAGAAAAGAAAATTATAAACTAAAAAAACACATACCTACTTCTTCTGCCCTGTTTACCTTTGATCCGTTGCAACGACTCACCTTATTTTTGAAGGCATTCAAGCATGGCGTATAGGATCTGTTCATCACCATAGGCCATCAGGGCACTTCTTCGGCTAAGCAGTCTCGAAGCGATCAGATCTCATGGTTTGCAAGACATCAGAGAGAAACAAAAATAGAATAAAACAAGAATAGAAGAACAAAAATAAAACAAGAATAGAAGAACAAAAATAAAACAAGAATAAAATAACAAAAACAAACCTTGAGTTGATTCTATTAACAATAGAAGAAAAGTTTGACTTACACCGATGTCACCTCAGTACAAGCATGAACTCCTTCCTCCATGAAAGCATCCTCTACTCTCAGTTACATAAAAAAATAAAAATTACAAAAAAAGAAAAATAAAAACCTAAACTACAAACTAGCCTAAAAACCCTAGATTTAGCTCTGTAGTTCGCTGGACGCTCTTCTCGGTTGCTCTGCAGGGGTATTTATAGGAGCTGGAAGATGTAGAGTCCCGGTACAACTCCTCGACGAAAGCCAGTACCCTGTCTCATCAGGATTGCCGCGGAAACACGGCTTTGGCCGCGTTTCCGCGGCCATATCTTGGATCCTGGCCACGCGCTTTCGCGCGTGGCCTCCTCTGGTCCGTCCATCTGGGTATATCTTCTTAGATCTGGCGTACCGACTCTTTATTTTGAGTTTCAGGATAACTTGGGAAGCAAGTTACCCTAAATTCAAATCTTCCAATATCTTTTAACAACGAATTTGTTATCTTTGCACTCTCCTTCTTGGCTTTTATCCTCATCCTGCAAGCATTTAGGGTTGAATAGAAGTTTATCCTTCCCTCTTCTTTTAGTATTTGCAACTATTGCCCTTAGTAATTGCAACTTTGACATTTGATAATTGCAACTTTTGCATTGGGCTTGGACATGGGCTTCATTCAGGCTTTTATTTCTTTATTTTTTATTACTCAAGGCCTGCACACAATAAATAATAAAACATTAGTAATAGTGCATAATTGTAGGAATAAATATGAAAATGTGATAGTAAATGTAGTGATAAATATGCACTTTTTACTACCTATCACTCTCCTTAAGGAATGGGCCTGCAAATAAATTAACATTTAATTAGGACAATGCAGATTTTATTCTATAATAAGTATGGAAATATGATACTAAATGTGCAACATTAGCGACCAATCACACCCCCATACCTATCTTTTGCTCGTCCTCGAGCAAAACAATTAAACTATACTAAGGATTATTAGACCACTTTCGCAGGTCACGCGACTGCACTGAGCATGTGCAACAAGCCGTTAAACCTCTAGGTTTTCCTTAGAGGACGAGTTTTGTCTCGTGAGGGTTTTCAGCGGATTGCACCCACAAAATCCATAAAGAAAGAGAAATAAAGAGTTAGTATTTTCGAAAAACATTTTGAAAGAGAAAAATATTTGAAATATAATTGTAAGATTTAAGCAATCTATAAGTTATAGGAAGACTGAATTTTTCATTCCTAAACTTAGTCTCTATTCAAAAATTTATTATCAATCAAAGTAAGGAGTCAAATTGTACTTCTCATCTAGTCTATTACTTTACCCTGAGTCATATGCACCTTGTGATTGTGAAAATTTTGACTAAGGGTTCATTAACTCTAACTCTTATGCCTTATATATATATATATATATATATATATATATATATACATATATATATATATATATATATATATATATTATTATTATTATTATTTTTGTGGTATTATTCCTTAGTTCTATTAGGCTTTCTAATCTGCCCATATAACGAGCCTTTAATCGATGACTCCCAAACCAAACGGTCTTAGGGCACCGGGTGAGAAAACACCCCAAGGACTTAAGGACTCGAGCAAACAAGGCCACAAAACTAAGGATTTATTATATGGACCCCTTTTAGGCGTGAATTCTTATGCTTTATTAGGCACAAATACCCAGCTTAATCAGAGGATTTTATATTTTTTTCTTAAACTTATCTAATCATCTTTCGCATAAGTATTAAGGCTTGCTTAGGCCAAAGTACCTAGCTAATCAATAATTAGATTTGTTCATCTTTCATAGATATTTTCTTTTTTTTTTTTATATAAGGCATAAGAATCTTTGTTTTTGAACCCTAAGTGTGTAAGTGTATGAAGTATGCATATTTCATTAAGGTAAAGATCAAGAATAAATTACTTTGACAAATTATCTTCATAACCCTAAAAATCAAACAAATAATCTTATTTTGACCAAATTTAAGAAATCCTAATTTTGATTTTCCTATTCCTTAAAATTGACTTAATTTCTTACAAAAAATATATCAAAATATTGTTTCTATTTTCAAAAAGTTTTTAAAAGTAAAGAAAAATGTTAACTTTTTTTTTTTTAAAATAAAAAGAAAAACCTAAGTTATGTTAGAACCCTCCCCCACACCTATCTCATGCATTGTCCTCAATGTATGAATTAATGCATAGATGCATGAAAAGAAGAAAGGGAAGGAAAATGTTACCTTAAGGTGGTGGTTCCGGTGGTGGTCTGATTGGTCCACGAAATGCAGCCCAATCAACTTTTTGTGGAATTCGGAGGAACCCACCAGAAATTTCTCTAATATAACCCATTAAGATGATATATACATAAAGGATTTTTATTAAAAATTTAACCCCATCTAATTTTCATATTCCATAATTAATTTCGGAGTCAAATTTGTCAACCGCCTTGTCCCAAAATGGAGTGTGAAAGATAGAATGATTGACTTGGACTCAGGAAGTACAAGAACTAATACCGACTCAGGAAGGTGACTTAAGTCAAGTAAAGGTTCAGGAGTCGAGATTGGTTCAAGAAGCGGGTCCAAGTCAAGAAGTTAAAATTCAAGTCCACATTTATTTTCTGACAATGGAATGTGACTTAATATTGGTGATTCAAGTTCAAGAATGATAATTGTGGGAATCAAAACTGACTCTAAAATATTACTCAAGTCGGGTAACAAAACAGGAGTCAATATTGATTCGGGAATTTGAACTGGATCACAGATCTGAGATCTAGGTCACATTTCTCATTGAGTTCAATGTCATAAAAATGAGAACTTGCCAATTTGTCAATAGGACTTTCAAAAGTGTAAAATTGGTCAAGTTCAATATGATCATCAAAGATGGGTGATTCAATTTCATCATGAATTGGCACAGGATCCAATGTTGACTCGGGGAAAAGATTGAAATCAAGTGAAGACACCGGAGTCATAATTGAATCAGGAAATAGAATTGAATCACTAAGTTGAGGTTCAGGATTATATTCATTCTCAAGTTCTATTTCAGGAAAGGAATAACTTGCCAAACTGTCAATATCATTTTCAAAATTGGAGTTTGGGCAAGTTCAATTGATTGTTCTGAAATAGAACCTTGATTTCCAAAACAACATGACTCTTCGGCTCTAACAGAATGGTTAGTGACATCAGAACTGGTCAGACGGTGGGAATGTAGAGATTGGACCATCATATCTATGTCATGATTACGAGCGTTTTGAGCCTGAGTCATGGCTTCAAGCATCTTTTCATAGTTGATGGGTTCATAGTCTTGTTGAAAAGATGAAGTGTTGTTTTGGAATGGTGGTGAAATTGTGATCCATCAGATTTTGTGATTTTTGTTTGGACTCACGCATACTCATTTTCAAAATTGATGGTTTTCTATTTTGGACTGGTGGAACTGAGTATGAATCTTGGAAATATTGTGGACAAGGTGGAGATGGAGAACAAGTTGGTTGAAAATTTGACTCGGGGGAGGTGAATCCCCATTGACTCTGTGAAGAGTTAAAATTATTATGGAAACTATTGTTATAAGATTAGGGGCATGGGTTATATTGATTCGGATAAGACCAATCCGGCACACTAGGTTGGTTATGATATGCCGGGTTGGTAATATCTGAAAATGAAGTCGGTGTGTAATATGGATTATTATTGAAGTTGGAAAAATTGTTGTTATAAGCCATATCACACAATAGAATACAAACACAGAGAAAAGACAAACAAATAGGCAAACAAATAAAAAGAAAAATTCTAAACTAAGTTAGGGTAGACCTATGACCTAGACGACTCTTAACTGGTTAGACTGTCCACGGGAGGTATAATGCAGACTTTGACCACAAGCTAATCAGCCAGGTCAGGGCAAGATTGGTGGGAAGTTTTCCGTTAAAGACGTTCCTTAATTAAATAACCACCAATCTTTGGGCTTTCGGCCCTTAATCCCTTTCCTAGACACTGATTTGGCAGGAGTCAAATTCCAGCATCTTTCCCCCTTAGGATAATCTCCTAATTGAGTTCGAGATGTCCCTAGGGCCAACGTCTACTCATTTTTAGTTAGGCTCGGGTTAGTCAGTGCTTGGAATCTGATTTTTGGGCCAAGGAAGGGTGATTAAATCTCCACCTTATCTTGTTATGGGGTGGTGCCCTTAAGATCAGTTTGTGCAAGTGTACAAGATATGTAAACAAGATTCACTCAAAGCGATATAAATCAACCACGAGATGAGTCCTATTCTAAATGCAATGCGAACGTACCTTGCTCCAGCACTCTTCAACAGTAAAGTAAATGAATTGAAAAGACACGTGCCTAAAATGTAAACGTCTAATCAATTTTTTTAACTTTTCAATAAATGTTTTACTGTTGGTTTATTAGCAGGCTTATGTAATGGCATATAAGAAATAAAGTTTGCAGAAAACTAGAATTTTGCCAAGCAAGCAGCCCTGCAAAAAGCCAGTTAGTAGTGAACTCTTCCTTGCCGCGGAAACGCGGCTAAAGCCAGGCAAACGCGGCAATTCAGACGGTACTTGGTCTCTGTTTTCTGGAACAGAGGCCAAGACCACTTATATGTCACTGCAATCCTTCTTTCTTGCTTTTCTTGCCCTATAACCTGCAACAGAGAAGAAAAATTCATTTTAGTTCTAAAAATTCAATAAAAACCAGATTTCAATAAAAACCATTACCCTCCCCGGAAACGGCGCCAAAAAATTTGATTGAAGCTTGAACCTGCACATAAAATACAAAACTTTAGAACTTCAACATGGAGATGTGCAAGTGCTCAATTCTTACCGCGATAGCAAGTGGCTATGCGGGTCGGGATCCACAAGGAGGGTTTGCGATAGAAGCGTTCAAGGTTTTTATTGAAATCTTTGTGAAGAAAAACGAAGGTTCTTCTTTGTTTTAAGTTATGAAAATAAAAAGAGAGTTATAGGTTAAAGTTAGAAAGAAAATGGTAGAATGAGAAGGTGGAGAAAATTAGAAAATGACTATGTACAAATAAATTGAAAAAGGATTGGAAGATGTGGTGAAAGAAATCGTGTTGGTGATCTAAAAAAATAAAAGAAAAGAAAGAAGATTAAGGAATTACTCACCTAGTTTGGTTGATGACTTACCTGGAACCCTTGCATGTTCTACCTTGCTTCGGAGGCGTTCAACGCATAAGTCATAGGATCGAGCTCAGTCCCCATTCGCATTATATCATCAAGCCGAGCAAGAATGAAGTGATACGGATCTTGAGGAGGAGAACATCTTCATGAAGTATCGTTGGCACTCACAAAAACGTTGTTATACTTATGCTTCTGGATTCACTTGCATGCTCAACAAAACCAAAAAAGGTAAAGTAGAAAGAGGAAGAAGAAAACAAAAGGAAACAAAAGTAAAAAGACGAACATAAAAAAGTATTTACCTTTATTGCTTGCAGAAACGATGGAAGAAAGGAGGAGGGTACATCGGTGTCACTCTCAACATAAGCCTCTCTCTCTTACTTACATGAATCTCAATCTAACCTAAGCTTACATACAAATTACAATTACATAAAAGAAAAGAAAAACCTAAACTACAAAGAATGAAAACTGGACTAATCCTATCTCTGCATGGTCGTCCCATTTTGCTCAGCTGAAACCAGTATTTATAGGCAAAACCCATAAGGGGAGAATCCCGGGAAGATTGGGGGAGCAAACGCTCCCCCAACAACCATCAAACAGCCGCGAAAACGCGGCTTTGGCCGCGTTTCCGCGGCCAGGGTGTGGCCAGGTGGCCACACCCTGTTGGTGAGTCTCCCTGGTTTCACTTTCTGGTTTTATCTGTAGTTGGATTTTCAGTTTGAGTCCGGGGTTGTGACGAAATGGCCTTTGATCTTTGCTTCAACCGATCGATTCTGAGAGGATTCTTCTCAACCGGCTTTCAACCTCTTGATTTTGCCCTGATTCACTGGTTCGAATTAATTCTGATTTAATTCAGAATTTGGTGGGCTTTTGGGCTCATTTCTCTTCACTCTCCTTAAGGAATGGGCCTGCAAATAAATTAACATTTAATTAGGACAATGCAGATTTTATTCTATAATAAGTATGGAAATATGATACTAAATGTGCAACATTAGCGACCAATCAATCACCTAGAGAAGAAAGAGCATTTATAATCTTAGTAAACTTGGTAATCATATCATCAATAGATTCATCTTCTAGCATTCTAAAACTTTCATATTGAGAACGCAAGAGATCTATTTTAGCTCTCTTGACTTGTGAAGTTCCCTCATGAGTGACCAATAAGTGTTGCCAAATCTCATAGGCGGATTTGCAATGAATAACCCGTGTTAGGTCATCCTAATTCAAAGCTAAAAGTAGGGCATTTTGAGCCTTTGAATTAGCATCAAATTCCTTGAAGGTAAGTTCGGACCAAGTGTCCTCCTCACTTTAGGGTCTACTATAAGGCTTGGTCAAGGACTTAGTAACTAGACTAACGAGAGATTGTAGAAAAATAGTCATCCTAACTTTCCATATGGGAAAGTTGAGTCCATCAAATTTGGGAGGGGTCTTAATGTTATCGGCCATCTTTACTAGTGAATGAATGAAGATATGAAAATGGTGATTAGCAAATTTTAGGATCTCTCTAAGGATGTGAAGCCAAAAACTAGAGTCTTAGCTCTGATACCATTGAAATCACCTAGAGGGGGGTGAATAGGTGATAATGCTAATCAATGCACAAATTTAAAATGTTATGATGCAACGATCACCTGAAATAAGATTAGAAGCCGAATACCCCGTGAAGGGCTCTGAACTCCTTCCTCGTGATTCCTCTAGATAAGAGTTTGAGGTGAACAATGCAAGCTTGTTGTATGAGTATTGATCGACAATATAGCAATGAATATAAAGCAAGTAAATAACACAAATAAACCAATCGCAAACACTGAGATTTGTTTCGAGGTTCGAGCACCCAGCTCTACGTCTCCGCCTTCACCCAGAAGGATTTTCGAACCCCTATAACTTTCACAAAGAATTACAACCACAAGGGAGTACCCAACTCCTCTATCACACTCCTCTAGTTCAGAGGTAGTGGAACCACAAATATAAGAATATCTTGGAGATCAAAAGACCACAAACCCTCTTTTGAAAAGCTTTTTCCCTTACAAAAACCTAGAGAATAATGTGTAGGATTGAAGCTCAAGTTTTGTAAGTGAAAAAGAAAATAAAATTGAAGAGAGTTTTGAATCAAAACTTCAGTGAAAAGAGAGAATTTTGAGCACAAAAACTGAGAGCAAAAACTTCTTTTGAAAGATTTAAACTTGATTTCTTTTGCAAAGGATTGTGTTTGCCCAAAGGCTTTCCACTCTAGTTTTGATGATGATTAACTCATGTAGTTATGTGTACTAATTATCTTGTGATGTTTAAATTTCAGATCATTAATCAAGATATTAGTTGGTGAAAGCTTCCACACATCTTTCACATATTGATTCAAGAGCCCGAGCATCAAGATCATATATAGCACTTGCTCCGTGGATCAAAGAGTTTTGGATCGAGTCGGCTTGGAGATTGCGCTCTACAAGAAGACTTAGGTATCCTAATTTAGTTTTGTGTTTAGATCCAAATTGTAAAGATCAGAATAGTATGATAAGCTCAAGTTCACAACACACACGTATCATGTTTTGGTTTTCGGTTTTTGGTTTAACCGATCTTGGTTTGCATGAATAGATTTTATATCAAAACAAGTTTACATGGTTTAATGTATATTAGATTTGTTCTATATACATGCATGCTTCAACTCTTAGACAAACTTACTTTGATATACCTATTTCATGTGTTTTAGGTTTTGTGTTTTAACAAAACTTATTTTTAGAATTAAAGACAAAAACTATGATATATATATGTTTCATGTATATTGGATTTCTATCCATATGCATCATGCTTCAAAGTGTTTCAATATCATGTTTTTGTATTTGGAAGAGTTTTGGATAAAACGTATTTTCTATTCAAAATCCAAGTTTTAGAAAATACAGTTTTTGACTTTTGGTAAAAATGATAAGACACAAAAATAGTTCATATTGATTGATATTTGAGCTAAACTTTTTACCACATGTTTATATATCAATGCAAAATGATAAAACTATTTTTGGTGATTTTTTAGGAGTGTTAAAAGATTTTTCAAAATATTTTTAAACTGTTTTTCTGACCTATTTTCTGTTCCAGGCTTCAACAAGTCGACTAGTCTTCTGACAAGTCGACTTGGCATGAAGTCGGTCGACCGGGTCGTCGACCGACGTGCACAAAACTGTGCACATTTGGCAGACAGGGACGGTCGACCGTACCGGTCGACCGGGCTGAGAGCAGAGCTCTCTGTTTGTTTGGGTCGACCGGGCGGTTCACCGGTAGCTGCCAACGGGCAAAAATTGACCGTTGGGCGGTCGACCGGCAGGGTTATTTTGCAAAAACTGCTGCCAACGGCTAGTTTCCAGATTTACCTATAAATACCCCTTTGGCAAGAGTTTTCTCTAAGAATTTTTGTGCGAATTTTTCCCTACTCTCTGGTGTTTTTACAGCAATCAAAAGAAGTTTTTGAACTCATATTGAACAATCTATTGGTGTTTTTGCAAGGGTTTGGAAAATCAAAGAAAGGGTTTTTTGGGAAAAGATTTTGATTGAACTTCTCTATCTTGGTTTCAGTTTTTCCTAAGGATTTTTCTTTGTGATTTTGATTTCCTTCCCATTGGTTTTCTCCACACTTGAGCTAAAATCTACTATCTCAATCTATAGGATCTTTGTGTGAGAGAAAGAATTGTTTGTGGTTGTTTCTTAAACCACTAAGTTGAAAACCCAATCTTTGTTTGGCTTTGTGGCTTGGGTTGTATCCCTCAAGTTGTGAGGTGATCCTTATGTTTGCTTTGTGCTGATCCCTCAAGTTGTGAGGTGATTGTTTTGTTGGATTGGAGCTTGCCTCAAGGAGGAGGTTGTGGTTGTAAAGAGAGGAGTTGGGTACTCCTTGTGAGAGTTCTTTGTGGACTAGCTAGTGGATTAGAAATCCTTCGTGTGTCGAAGGCGGGGATGTAGAGCTGGTGCTCGAACCTCGAAACATATCTTGTTGTTTGCGCTTGATCTATTGACTCTCTCTCTATCTCTCTCTTTACTTTGTGCCTTGCAACTATTCATATTGTGCATTCATATTTGCTTTGCTTGGTTGTGTGTGCATCATTTGTTGATCACATTTGAGTGTATTGCATTAAGTTTTTAAATTCCGCATTAAGTTCATAGATTAGCTAAATCACCTATTCACCCCCCCTCTAGGTGACTTTTCAATTAGTATCAGAGCTAGTGCTCTTGATATTTAGGTTTAACCACCTAGGAGTGAGATCTTGGTTTGCTAATCTTCATTTGCATTGTTCATTTGCACTCATTTAGTTTGCACTCATGGATAGCCCTCCTATGTTTGACCATATTAGACTTGATGCTTGGAAGGCAAATATGAGTAGCCATTTGAAAAGACTAGGACATCTAGTTTATCAAGCCTCCACTATGGAATCATTCCCTAATAGTAGCAAGCATAAAAAGGCAAATGCATTAGCACTTAGAGCTTCTCTTAGTGAACATCTTTTACCGGTGTTTGATCATTATGACTCGGCTTTTGCAGTTTGGAGCTTATTGACGTCTCCCGAGCTTCCAAGGATTATCAACAAGATGAGGAGATCTAAGAGAGAAAAGTCCGAAGAGCGTTGCCTCATGGTCCAAGGGAATAACTCCCTTGAGGTACATTCGGATACTCAATTAGATGATAGCTCTAGTTCCTATTGCCATGGTTGTTTTGAAGTTCAAACTTTAAATTTGGAACTTGCTCAAAAGCTTGAAAATTTATTGGAAAAACACAATCTTTGAAAGAGGACAACCTTGTTTTGAAAAATAAATTAAAGGATTTGTGTTCAAATTTTGAATTGGTTTTGCAAGAAAAGGAAGAGATCACTAGTGAACGTGACTCACTAAGATCTCAACTAGACCTTGCCCTTGATGAGATTGAGATTTTGAAAAACAAAAGTGATTGTAATGATGTTGTGAAAAATAATGAGGTTTTATCTTCTAAATTGGATTTTGTTTTGGAAGATAACCTTGTTTTGAAAAATAAAATTGAGTCCATTTCAACAGAGTTGGATTTGGTCTTAAAGAAAAATGAATCTTTGAAAATTGAAATTGATTCTCATGTGTGCCATGCTAGTATAGCTTCTTCTTCTTCTTGCACACCTATTGCATGCTCCACTTTGTCTTCCACTATTGAAAATAATATAAATATTTTGAAGAAAAGTGTTGAATGTTTGGGCTCCACTTTGAGCCAATGCACATTAAATCATTCACGTTTGGAAACCTTGGTTCGCAAGAAACAAGGTCCATCTTTGCATGCACACCCTACACGGCATACACATGCTTTCCACGGACACAACCATAACATGTATGCTCATGTGTACACATGTACACATTGTGGCCGAAAAGGCCATCTTGCTAGATTTTGTTATGATCGCATTTATCATGAAAATTTATCAACTAATCTTGTTTGGGTTAGGAAGGATACTAACCCTCGTGGACCCAAAAGGAAATGGGTACCAAAAACCACCTCTTTGACTTTTGATGTAGGTGGGAGCTCTCGCATCACGTGAGGGTATTGGTGCCTTGAGGTGGATGCGTTCTAAGCTTAAAAGAGAACCATTTGGATGCTTCACTCTCAAGGGATTTGGTGGGAGGACCATAGTGGTTGGAGAACTAGAGATGCACCTTCATCGGTTTTGGTATCATTCTCTAACTCCCGTTTTTAATTGCATGCTTTTCATGTTCATCATTCTATAGCATGTCTTGGTTTATTGATTATTATGTTCATGTCATGTTGATTAGACTAGTGATGTACATGTTTAGTTACTTGAGACACCCATGTTTTATATGGATCTTATCTTTGTGTTCTCACCTTGCTTAGTACTATCATGTATGCCTAGATCTAATGTACATGCATATACATAATGATCATATGGATGCTTATGATGTTTTGTTTTGATGACTCATGTTTTATTGTTTCATGATTAGTATGATTTTGCCATGTTTATTGGACTTATGCTTTACATGATTAGTTTTTGAGATCACCCATGTTTAGTATGGACCCATATTTTGTTTTCTCTTTATGTTTTAGCTATCATGTTAATCATAGATCTAATGCACATGTCTTTGTCATGCTAATCATATGGTTGACTATGACTTTTTGTTTTAATAATTCATGTTTTTGATTATTATGATCATTTTTATGACTTTCATGTTGATCTATGTGTCGGTTTATGCTTCATGATTTGAATATATATTTAAATGTTAGTTTTCATGAAAACTAGGATTTATACTTGTACATAGAATGGGCAACAAGTAAATCTTTTTATGTTTGTGCTTGAATGCCTATTTGTACCCATTAGATGTGCTAGTATAGTCTAGTTTTGATGATTCATGCATTCTAACTTGTATTCCTCAATTTGGATATGTTTTCATGGTCATATGTTTTAATTTCATGTATATGTCCATCTTGTCCAAACTATCATTTATACATATACATCCTTGAGCCACGTGCCTTCATGCATATACTTTTGTGGACTCATTGTGTTTAGGATATGTATGTATACTTTAGTTTGTACATGACATACATATGCCTTGAAGTTTAAATCGTTTGGATGAATTTCATGTTTGCTAGGTGATTTCACATCCTAGATGAATTTCATGTTTTCAATATTGAGTTTGATTGTCCATTTTCATGATGATATATTTCTCACAACACTTGTACACTCACCTCATTTAATGTTTTTCACATGATTTTGTTTTCATGAGTATGATATGGAGTATATGGTTTTTGAGTGTTTTAGTGATCATGTGATTTTCATGTTTCATGAAATATCTTTTGGTTTGTTCATTGCTTGAAGGATTTCGTACTAGTTGATTCATATAACTAGCTACGGTCTTCTTCATTTGGTAGTAGTTTTCAAACATACTATATTTGTAAACCTATTTTTGAAAACCCCTACCATCGAAGGGTGGTTGGATGGGAGATCATGCTCATGTATGCTTTATAGTGAAAATCATAGTAAACTTGAACATGAATGGGTGGTAGGAATATGATGTATACACTTGATCTTATTGTTGTTTCTATTGGTATCATTGAATTCTTTCAATTGGTATCAATCTTGACATTTCTTGTATACTCATATATTTTCATATATGTATGCTTGCATTTCAAAGAATATCAATTTCAATTGGTATCTACTTTTCATACATATATATGTTTTTATTTGTGCTTACTATATCCCTATATCTTTAAGCACAAATCTTGCTTGTGATGATAAGCTTGAGCTTCCACTTTGTTTCATTGATTTAGTTTTCAATTGGTATCTATATGCACTTCCTTGACACATTTTTTTTAATTGGTATCATATTTGAGTTTAGACAAAAGGGGGAGAGCATCCCTTGATTGATTTCTTGTTTTGAATATAAAAAGAATATGTTTTTATTAGTTTTGTAAATAAGAGGGAGAAGAATTTCTTTTAATCGGTATATGTTTTTATTAGTTTTGTTTTAACCCCTTTGTAGATGATTGACAAAAAGGGGGAGAAGAATTTCAGTTTATATGCATGTTTGTATGCATATTTTATGTGTTTTTATATTAAGTTCAATTGGTATCAAAAACATTATTTAAAGAACATGTTTAGTTTGGTATCAAGAGCTTGTGAAGAGATAATTAGTTTTGCATATATTGAGTTTTGAGTTTAATTGGTATCTAGAGTATGTTTTATTTGTTTAGTTTAATTGGTATCAAGAGCATGTTTAGTTGTTTTTGCTAATTGGTATCTAGAGACATTTATTAGTTGTTTATTCTATGCATGACTTAAGGGGGAGCTTCTTTGAAGCTTAACTTTAATCCATGCATATAAACTCAATGAGTTTTGTCATCATCAAAAAGGGGAGATTGTTGGCCCAAAGGCTTTCCACTCTATTTTTGATGATGATTAACTCATGTAGTTATGTGTACTAATTATCTTGTGATGTTTAAGTTTCAGATCATTAATCAAGATATTAGTTGGTGAAAGCTTCCACACATCTTTCACATATTGATTCAAGAGCCCGAGCGTCAAAGATCATATATAGCACTTGCTCCGTGGATCAAAGAGTTTTGGATCGAGTCGGCTTGGAGATTGCGCTCTACAAGAAGACTTAGGTATCCTAGTTTAGTTTTGTGTTTAGATCCAAATTGTAAAGATTAGAATAGTATGATAAGCTCAAGTTCACAACACACACGTATCATGTTTTGGTTTTCGGTTTTTGGTTTAACCGATCTTGTTTGCATGAATAGATTTTATATCAAAACAAGTTTACATGGTTTAATGTATATTAGATTTGTTCTATATACATGCATGCTTCAACTCTTAGACAAACTTACTTTGATATACCTATTTCATGTGTTTTAGGTTTTGTGTTTTAACAAAACTTATTTTTGGAATTAAAGACAAAAACTATGATATATATATGTTTCATGTATGTTGGATTTCTATCCATATGCATCATGCTTCAAAGTGTTTCAATATCATATTTTTGTATTTGGAAGAGTTTTGGATAAAACGTATTTTCTATTCAAAATCCAAGTTTTAGAAAATACAGTTTTTGGTTTTTGGTAAAAATGATAAGACACAAAAATAGTTCATATTGATTGATATTTGAGCTAAACTTTTTACCACATGTTTATATAACAATGCAAATGATAAAACTATTTTTGGTGATTTTTTAGGAGTGTTAAAAGATTTTTCAAAATATTTTTAAACTGTTTTTCTGACCTGTTTTCTGTTCCAGGCTTCAACCAGTCGACTAGTCTTCTGACAAGTCGACTTGGCATGAAGTCGGTCGACCGGGTCGGTCGACTGACGTGCACAAAACTGTGCACGTTTGGCAGACAGGGACGGTCGACCGTACCGGTCGACCGGGCTGAGAGCAGAGCTCTCTGTTTGTTTGGGTCGACCGGGGCGGTCGACCGGTAGCTGCCAACGGGCAAAAATTGTCCGTTGGGCGGTCGACCGGACCGGTCGACCGGCAGGGTTATTTTTGGCAAAAACTGCTGCCAACGGCTAGTTTCCAGATTTACCTATAAATACCCCTTTGGCAAGAGTTTTTCTCTAAGAATTTTTGTGCGAATTTTTCCCTACTCTCTAGTGTTTTTACAGCAATCAAAAGAAGTTTTTGAACTCATATTGAACAATCTATTTGGTGTTTTTGCAAGGGTTTGGAAAATCAAAGAAAGGGTTTTTTGGGAAAAGATTTTGATTGAACTTCTCTATCTTGGTTTCAGTTTTTTCCAAGGATTTTTCTTTGTGATTTTGATTTCCTTCCCATTGGATTTCTCCACACTTGAGCTAAAATCTACTATCTCAATCTATAGGATCTTTGTGTGAGAGAAGAATTGTTTGTGGTTGTTTCTTAAACCACCAAGTTGAAAACCCAATCTTTGTTTGGCTTTGTGGCTTGGGTTGTATCCCTCAAGTTGTGAGGTGATCCTTATGTTTGCTTTGTGCTAATCCCTCAAGTTGTGAGGTGATTGTTTTGTTGGATTGGAGCTTGCCTCAAGGAGGAGGTTGTGGTTGTAAAGAGAGGAGCTGGGTACTCCTTGTGAGAGTTCTTTGTGGACTAGCTAGTGGATTAGAAATCCTTCGTGTGTCGAAGGCGGGGATGTAGAGCTGGTGCTCGAACCTCGAAACATATCTTGTTATTTGCGCTTGATCCATTGACTCTCTCTCTATCTCTCTCTTTACTTTGTGCCTTGCAACTATTCATATTGTGCATTCATATTTGTTTGGCTTGGTTGTGTGTGCATCATTTGTTGATCACATTTGAGTGTATTGCATTAAGTTTTTAAATTCCGCATTAAGTTCATAGATTAGCTAAATCACCTATTCACCCCCCCTCTAGGTGACTTTTCAGATTGTTATAATCACCTCAACCCTAATCATTCCTATTTATAGGATAAAGGTAGGGATTAAAAGGTAAACTGTTATAATGAATAATTAGGAAAGATTAGACCCAAATCCAGCATTAAAATTCGTTTGGAGAGGAAAACCACGTTTTAAAACATGTTTAAAAACTAGCCGTTTGGGCTAAAATTTAGCTCACGGTCGACCGGCCGGTCGATCGGTTTTCAAAATTTGTCCGATTCCAGCCCACGGTCGACCGCCCGGTCGAACGTCTCAAACAGAGACATAGGTGCTTTCAGTCGGCCGAAGCTCGGTCGACCGACATGGGTTCCCGTCGACCGCCCGGTCGACCGAGAAACGTGCACACATGCACACACCCAATGGTCAGAACTGCGGTCGACCGCCCGATCGACCGTTCTGACCTGAAACAAAGCCGGTCGACCGTCCGGTCGACCGCAACAGGCCAAAACAATTTCTTTGAAAATGGTTTTGAAGATCGTAATAATTTTCAAATTAATTTTGATTAAGACTTGGTATACTATATAAAATAGAGTTTGTAAGTATTAGAATATGTTTATAAAAATATCTTATATATAGGAGAAATATCTTTAGAAAAATCATGTGCAAAATCTTGTGTGTGGGGAATATTGAGCTTCAACACTTTACACTATCCTTTAACAAACTAAAAATTATAAAAACTGAGAAATGAAGTCTCTGAGTCGCGTTACACCGAGCTAGAGCCTTCTCTCCTATAAAAACGTCCTCTTGCGCCATTTGCCTTTTAGCATCATAATCCTTGCAATATGCTTAAAAGGCCATCAAGACTAGTACAAACCTGAAACTCATACTAAACAACTTATTAGTACCAAATAGCTTCTATGTGTTTTGTTATCATCAAAACTTAAGCAAATAGAGAGTGTAACCTTTTGGGCCAACACAAGATACACTCAAAGCGAATAAATCAGCCAATATGTTGATCATATTCTAAATGCAATGTGCACGTACCTTGCTATAGCACTCTTCAACAGTAATTTAAATAAATCGTAAAGACACATGACCTAAATGCAAGAGTCTAAACCAATTTTTAAATTTGCAACAAGTGTTTTACTATTGGTTTGTTAGCAGTATACAGGATATGGTGTACAAAAAAACTATTACTTGCAGAAAGCTAGATTTGCAAAGCCTGCAGCCCTATAAAAAAAAGTTATGAATAGTTCACTCAGACTGCCACAAAAATGCAACAAAAGTCGCGTTTGCACAGCAGCACTGAGGGTACTTGGTCTCCGCTTTCAAGAGCAGAGGCCCAAGATCACTTATATATTTTACTGCTCTTTGTTTCTTGATTCCAGAACCTATACACAGAAACAAAGAAGAATCCTTTAGTCTAAATAAAAATCGTCACCCTTTTCTGGCAATGGCGCCAAAATTTTTGTTCGCTAGAAACTGGTGCACAAAAAACATGCGATTTGAGATGTGAAATGTGTGCTCAGAATGGTGCTAATGTTTTCTCGAAACTAACGTTATAGCTAACAAGCTAAATGAGTCGTGTCCACAAGGAGGGGAAGCGATAGAAGCATATGTTCGGTTTTGTGTTTGTTTAAGAAATCCTTCTTTTGTTTCAAAGAATTTTAACAAAAACTAAAAGAAGAAATGTTTGAGAGTGATGGTTGATGGTATATAAAAACAAAATAAAGATGTTTGTCTTGTAGACGATGTAAAATAAGAAAGAAAAGCGAAGTAAGAAAGTTGTAGGCAGTAGAAAACAAGTTGCAAGGAAAAAATGGTTTTGAAAATTTAAAATAGAAAGGTGTTTAGAAGTAGAAAGAAAATGAAAATAAAACAAGTTTTAGAGGATGGTTTTGTAACGCCCCGATCCCGCGGGTACGGAGACGTTACTGTGACGTATATACGTAGGTCAGAAATACCCTCACGTATATACGCTAAGCAACAGTACAAGCAAGTATCAGAGTACGAAAGTAAGTGGTGCATTATACATTCCAACATATGAGTATAATTACAAAGTTATCACAGGAAGTGATAAATATTACAAGAATATTACATCACCAATTGGCGCAAATGCGAGAATACAAAGAGATGTACAAGTATGAATAGTACAAAAGGAGGCTCAGAGTCATCACAGGAAAACTCTAGAGCCGAGCAGGGGGTCTGGAAGGATAGGGATCTGGACAGTCTGTCGATAATCAACGCTACCGCTACGCTTCATAGGTCAGCAACTGGGAGAATCCACAAGCTCCAAGCTCCGAACCTAGACATGAGAATCCAGGGGAGTCAGAACTCCCGGCGAGTGGTGATGCGAATGCCAGATGGCGTACAAAGATAATCACACATGTATCGATAAAATCGAATCATAATTATGCATTAAAAACCGTGTCGTGAGCATAAGCATGCAGGAGCAAATAGATATATAACAAGTGATACCAAGCAGGAAGTACTCATGGTATGATAAGATAAGAACAGGAGACTGGTGGAATAGAATACGGGTGATAAAGTAGGGTATGAGCAGCTAATATGATAATAATCATAAAACCGAAAATCTAATGTAAAACCCGATGGAAGCAAACTCGGAAACCATACAACAGATCCATAGTTGACATCTTTTATTATTATTATTACTCGTCTTACCCAGATGTCTAGATATGTGGACTAGCGTCCCAACACACATATATCCACATCTGAGTAAAGCAAGGTTGTTATTGAAAACCAACGGAGGTATCAACGAACAATGTTTATAGTAGGTCCCGTGTATACCCGGACCACGGCCCAGGATGTTCCGTTGCTGGAGAACGGACATACCGCAAGGCGATCAGGAGGGTCTTATAGAATGCCCTTTATCAAGATGGTATCAGGAATGAGGGAGCCAGCACTCCCCTCGGTCGCCTGGAGGCCCACAGATCAGACCGAAAGTTTTAGTTGCACAACATACCTAGTACCACTATAAACACGAACATATATTGATAGCCGCAAGTTTCCCCGACCCGATGTAAGTTGTCTCATTTTACGGTTTATTAGATAATTATCAGATTTCGGGAATGAGCAGGAACAAGCCAGGAACGTCAAGAATACATGTGTATCAGGAGTACAGTATGTACTGAAATATATCAAGTTTGAAATCAAGATATCAGATCATCATTCCCGTCATCGCAATAATTATAAGAGTCAAGTATATCATGCTAGGTGTCAAGTGATAGCATGACAAGAGGGTGATATTAGTCAGGTGGCAAGTCATGTAATAACAAGGGGCAATTATCAGGTAGTAGCATGTCGGGTGTCAGGTGATAACATATCAGTTGACAAGTGATACAGACAGGTGTTAGATATTAGCATGTAATTGACAGGTATTAAGTATAGCATGTCAACTGTTAACATATCAAGTATGTACATGACAAGTGATAGAATAATAGTTGAGCACAATCAAGCGGAGCTGAGGAAGCTGTAGGTATGGACAGCGAACAGTGTTTAACACTAGAGCGCCTGACGAGGTTACCAGGACGACTCGACTTAAAGTGGGAGCAGAAAATCCGACAAGATCTCGCCTAGACGAATCTAGTGGTAAGCGCTGAGCGCTAAGCACGCCTACCAGGCGGAGCTAAAAGACCTTATGGTCTAAACGCACTCCTCTTTCCAGGAAGTAGGCGGAGCCCGTAGGTTAAAGTACGCTCGGGGTCTAGGCGCACTCTCGGTAGCTACCACGAAACCCGTAAGGGTACAGGCATACAACCAATTGGATAGCTAGGCGGGAGTAGGCAGAAACTCAGAGTTGGTACAGGAGTACCTGCGATGTTAGTACCACGCAAACATGTTATATCGTGATAATAGCTAATCTACCGTAGAGTAGTAAAGCCTGAAGGCTGAGTAGAGAGCTTGAAAGCTAAAGGGCCCGGAGGCCAAGTGTAAAGCCCAGGGGCTAAAGGGCCCGGAGGCCAAGTATGAAACCCGAAGACAAACGACCATGAAGGGTTGGCCACGCATGGTATAAGGTACATCACAGGCATGGTGTATGTATAAGAATTAAACTACCCTAATACAAGCAGACGTCACAGGCATATACATATCCAATTATTGACACTCGGTCACATACAAATGCAGGGACAAAACCCAATATAAAATACATATAAATTTATAATAAATAACATGTCGACCCGACGAAGCGGGGAAAACCAAATGGAGGCGAGGACACTCGCCTAAATATCCGGAAAGGCCGAAAACTCAGAAATTTCGGGAACTCACGAACGCACCATAAAATATAATAAAATATATATATACATTTTTATAGAGAGAGAAAGAGAAGAGGAGAGAGAAGAGAGAGTTAGAGAGAGGAAGTTTAGAGAGAGAAAGAGAGAACTAGAGAGAGATTTCTAGAGAGATTTAGGGAAGGAAAATCTAGAGAGAGAAAGAGGGAGTTAGAGAGAGACTAGAGAGAGAAACTGAGGAGAGAGAAAGAGAATTAATAGAGAGAGGGAGAGAGAGTGTAGAGAGAGGAGAGAGAGAGAGAGAGAGAGAAGAGAGAGAGAGAGATAGAGAGAGCTGGGCTGCTCACGCAGCCCTGCGCAAGGAGGGCCCACGGCTCCCCGTGGGCCCTGGGGGACCTTGCCGGCCATCTGCCGGCCAGGGACCTGGCCGGCGGCGGTCTTGGCCGCCGGTGGCGCTTAACAATGAAGGGGGAAAGAGAGAGAGACAAGGGGAGAGAGAGAAGTGAGGGAGAGGGGGAGGAAAGGAAGAGGGGGGTTGTTGCCCCCCTCAGTTTACGCACAGGGGCCAGGTGGGCCCCCTGGTCACCCACGACCGCCGGCATCGCCCATCCCCGGGGTGGCGCCGGCCACCCTAAAAAGAGAGGGAAAAGAGAGGGAGTTTGGGTTTGGGGAGGAAGAGATTTGTGGTGGTGGTGGAGATGATTTTGGTGGTGATTTGAGGTGGTGGTGGAGAAATTGGGGGATATGGGAGGAGGAGGAGATGTATGGTGTTGTGGGGGTGGTGTTTGGGTGGAGAAGATGGTGGTGTTGGTGGCTAATTTGAAGAAGAAGAAGAAGAAGGTAGAGTTAGTGGTGGTTTTGAGAAAGAATGAGATGGAGATGGTTTGTTGTTGGAGATGGAGGAGAGGGGGCTTGGCCGCCGGAGTTGGGGGTCTCTCGCCGGTGACGTGGCCAGAGCGCCGGTGGTGGGGGTGCTGTTGGGCGTCGGCCACCAAAGGAGAAGAAGAAGAAGAAGAAGAGAAAGGAGAAGAAGAGAAGAAGGAAAAAGAAAAAGAAAAGAAAAAGAAAAGGAGAGTGATGGATGGAGAAGGGTGATGGATGGGAGAGGGATTAAATGAAGGGGGTGAGGTGGCGTTGGTGAAGTCGGTGGAAGAAAAAAAGAAAAAAGAAAGAAAGAAAGAAAGGAAGAAAAAAGAGAAGATTTAAAAATAATAATATTATAATAAGGTCGGGAAATATCGACTGTTTCGGAAAATCCCCAAAAATACACAGAGGTAGAAAATATCATCCCGAGGAATATACGAAATCAGTTTTTAGAAATAAAATCCCATTTTCAAGTTAAAAATTCTGAAGACAACCGTCGATACCGGTCTATACCGGGTCGGCCGGATTTTGATAAATTCTGAAAATTCCTAGAAAAAGCATGAAAGAAGAAATATGATTCTAATTAGTAATGCGAAAGCAGAATCTAGAAATTTGATTCCAATTATAAACTAAAAATCCTGGAATCAACCAGCGTTACTGGCCGACACCAATTCCGGGGAATTTTGATAAATTCAGAAAATGCTTAGAAAAAGTATTTAGATAGAAAATGTAATTTTAAGAAAAAATGTAAAAGCCATTTCTAGTAATTCCACTCCATTTGTAAATTAAAAATCCGAGAATCGGTCAGCGGCACTGGTCGATACCGGTTTGAAGATTTTCAATTTAATTCAGGAAAATTTCAGAAAATCATAGAAAATCTAAAATATTGGAAAATGATGTTTGAAACTAAAATCGGTCAAATCTGAATAACAGAAAGACCAAATCTAGCAATACCCTAAGATCGGGTCCCCAGTTCAGACTACGGCTGACTCCGAGTTCACGAATCCGGATCCAAAGCAAAACGATCATAATACAAAATAAATACAGGAAGTAAATTGAAAAATACTATCGAAAAATCTGAATACGCAACTAAGTACGTATTCTGGGAGCGGGGTGTTACATTCCATCCACCTTACAAAAATTGCGTCCTCGCAATTTTGATAAGGGGTAAAATGAACAAAAAAGGGACATGGACAGGAATTATACCAATTTAAGATATGAATTACTACAGGTAGGGCTCTCAAGTCGACTGAATAATAATCAGAATATAGACATCTTCTGCACTTCCTGCTGTATAAACCTTTGAACGATGCCGAATAATATTAACCTGATAACACAGCTTCACAATAGAATTTCCACTGTACTGCATACTTAATAGCTCTCCTAGAATACGTCAGAATACCAAAGATAAAGGAAACCCTAATAATACTTAGCATAATAAAGAAGACCGATAATTAAGAATTCCGAATACTTGGCGTCAATTACTCTGAAAGATACAGCCAAGAATATAGAATACCCGTAGAGAATCCCGACTACTGACTTCTGAAAGATAACCCGATTGCAGATCCATTCTGAGAATACCCGAACTCTCGAACTTCATAGAGTTGGTCGAAGAGATCATATAATAGCTTCATTCTGAACCAGCCGTTACCTCCTTAGCCTATTCATATCTTAAGTTGGTATAAAGGCTTCGAAAAACCAAAACATTGGAAAGATGGAAAGGATTAGGGATTAAAGGAAGGATGATCAAGAAAAATAGATAACTCTATATTTGTAGTTGGACTGTATAACCAGGACTCATGCAATTCCAGTTGCAAATTTCTTTACCATTAATTTGCCATCTGGACGTACTGAGGATGTACGAGCCTAGGCTCTGATACCATCCTGTAACGCCCCGATCCCACGGGTACGGAGACGTTACTGCGACGTATATACGCAGGTCAGAAATACCCTCACGTATATACGCTAAGCATCAGTACAAGCAAGTATCAGAGTACGGAAGTAAGTGGTGCATTATACATTCCAACATATGAGTACAATTACAAAGTTATCACTGGAAGTGATAAATATTATAAGAATATTACATCACCAATAGGCGCAAATGCGAGAATACAAAGAGATGTACAAGTATGAATAGTACAAAAGGAGGCTCAGAGTTATCACAGGAAAACTCTAGAGCCGAGCAGGGGGCCTGGAAGGATAGGGATCTGAACGGTCTGCCGATAATCCACGCTACCGCTGCGCTTCATAGGTCAGCAACTGGGAGAATCCACAAGCTCCAAGCTCCGAACCCTAGACATGAGAATCTAGGGGAGTCAGAACTCCCAGGCGAGTGGTGATGCGAATGCCAGATGGCGTGCAAAGATAAGCACACGTGTATCGATAAAATCGAATCATAATTATGCATTGAAAATTGTGTCGTGAGCATAAGCATGCAGGAGCAAGTAGATATATAACAAGTGATAACAAGCAGGAAGTACTCATGGTATGATAAGATAAGAACAGGAGACTGGTGGAATAGAATACGGGTGATAAAGCAGGGTATGAGCAGCTAATATGATAATAATCATAAAACGAAAATCCGATGTAAAACCCGATGGAAGCAAACTCGGAAAGCATACAACAGATCCATAGTTGACATCTTTTATTATTATTATTATTATTATTACTCGTCTTACCCAGATGTCTAGATATATGGACTAGCATCCCAACACACATATATCCACATCTGAGTAAAGCAAGGTTGTTATTGAAAACCAATGGGCGTATCAACGAACAATGTTTACAGTGGGTCCCGTGCATACCCGGGACCACGACCAGGATGTTCCGTTGCTGGAGAACGGAACCTACCGCAAGGCGATCAGGAGGGTCTTATAGAATGGCCTTTATCAAGATGGTATCAGGAAGGAGGGAGCCAGCACTACCCTCGGTCGCCTGGAGGCCCACAGGTCAGACCGAAAGTTTTAGTTGCACAACATACCTAGTACCACTGTAAACACGAACATATATTGATAGCCGCAAGTTTCCCCAGACCCGATGTAAGTTGTCTCATTTTACGGTTTATTAGATAATTATCAGATTCCGGGAATGAGCAGGAACAAGCCAGGAACGTCAAGAATACATGTGTATCAGGAGTACAGTATGTACTGAAATATATCAAGTTTGAAATCAAGATATCAGGTCATCATTCCTGTCATCGCGATAATTATAAGAGTCAAGTATATCATGCCGGGTGTCAAGTGATAGCATGACAAGAGGGTGATATTAGTCAGGTGACAAGTCATGTAATAACAAGGGGCAATTATCAGGTAGTAGCATGTCGGGTGTCAGGTGATAACATATCAGTTGACAAGTGATACAGACAGGTGTTAGATATTAGCATGTAATTGACAGGTATTAAGTAATAGCATGTCAACTGTTAACATATCAAGTATATACATGACAAGTGATAGAATAATAGTTGAGCACAATCAAGCGGAGCTGAGCAAGCTGTAGGTAAGGACAGCGAACAGTGTTTAACACTGGAGCGCCTGACGAGGTTACCAGGACGACTCGACTTAAAGTGGGAGTAGAAAATCCGACAAGATCTCGCCTAGACGAATCTAGTGGTAAGCGCTGAGCGCTAAGCACGCCTACCAGGCGGAGCTAAAAGACCTGATGGTCTAAACGCACTCCTCTTTCCAGGAAGTAGGCGGAGCCCGTAGGTTAAAGTATACTCGGGGTCTAGGCGCCCTCTCGGTAGGTACCACGAAACCCGTAAGGGTACAGACATACAACCAATTTGATAGCTAGACGGGAGTGGGCAGAAACTCAGAGTTGGTACAGGAGTACCTGCGATGTTAGTATCACGCAAACATGTTATATCGTGATAATAGCTAATCTACCGTAGAGTAGTAAAGCCTGAAGGCTGAGTAGAGAGCCTGAAAGCTGAAGGGCCCGGAGGCCAAGTGTAAAGCCCAGGGGCTAAAGGGCCCGGAGGCCAAGTATGAAACCCGAAGACAAACGCCCACGAAGGGTCAGCCACGCATGGTATAAGGTACATCACAGGCATGGTGTATGTACAAGAATTAAACTACCCTAATACAACCAGACGTCACAGGCATATACATATCCAATTATTGACACTCGGCCACATACAAATGCAGGGACAAAACCTAATATAAAATACATATAAATTTATAATAAATAACATGTCGACCCGACGAAGCGGGGAAAACCAAATGGAGGCGAGGACACTCGCCTAAATCTCCGAAAAGGCCGAAAACTCAGAAATCCCGGGAACTCGCGCACGCGCCATAAAATATAATAAAAAATATATATACATTTTTATAGAGAGAGAAAGAGAAGAGGAGAGAGAAGAGAGAGTTAGAGAGAGGAATTTTAGAGAGAGAAAGAGAGAACTAGAGAGAGATTTCTAGAGAGAGAAAGAGAGATTTAGGAAGGAAAATCTAGAGGGAGAAAGAGGGAGTTAGAGAGAGACTAGAGAAAGAAACTAAGGAGAGAGAAAGAGAATGAGTAGAGAGGGGGAGAGAAAGTGTAGAGAGAGGAGAGAGAGAAGAGAGAGGAAGAGAGAGAGATATAGAGAGAGAGAGAGAGAGAGCTGGGCTGCTCACACAGCCCCTGCGCAAGGAGGGCCCACGGCTCCCCGTGGGCCCTGGGGGACCTGGCCGGCCCTCTGCCGGCCAGGGACCTCGCCGGCGGTGGTCTTGGCCGCCAGCGCGCTTAACAATGAAGGGGGAGAGAGAGACAAGGGGAGAGAGAGAGAAGTGAAGGAGAGGGGGAGAAAAAGGAAGAGGGGGGCTGTTACCCCCCTCAGTTCACGTACAGGGGGCCAGGTGGGCCCCCTGGTCGCCTACGGCCGCCGCCGCGCCTCCGGCGGCGCCCATCCCCGTGGTGGCACCGGCCACCCCAAAAAGAGAGGGAGTTTGGGTTTGGGGAGGAAGAGATTTTTGGTGGTGTGGAGATGATTTTGGTGGTGATTTGAGGTGGTGGTGGAGAAATTGGGGGATATGGGAGGAGGAGGAGATGTATGGTGTTGTGGGGGTGGTGTTTGGGTGGAGAAGATGGTGGTGTTGGTGGTTAATTTGAAGAAGAAGAAGAAGAGGTAGAGTTGGTGGTGGTTTTGAGAAAGAATGAGATGGAGATGGTGTGTGTTGGAGATGGAGGAGAGGGGGCTTGGCCGCCGGAGTTGGTGGTCTCTCGCCGGCGACGTGGCCGGAGCGCCGGTAGTCGGGATGCGGTTGGGCGTCGGCCACCAAAGGAGGAGAAGAAGAAGAAGATAAAGGAGAAGAAGAGAAGAAGGAAAAAGAAAAAGAAAAAGAAAAGAAAAAGAAATGGAGAGTAATGGATGGAGAGAGGTGATGGATGGGAGAGGGATTAAATGAAGGGGGTGAGGTGGCGTTGGTGAAGTCGGTGGAAGGAAAAGAAAAAGAAAGAAAGAAAGGAAGGAAGAAAAAAGAGAAGATTTAAAAATAATAATATTATAATAAGGTCGGGAAATATCGACTGTTCTGAAAAATCTCTAAAAATACCCAGAGGTAGAAAACATCATCCTAAGGATAATACGAAATCAATTTTTAGAAATAAAATCCCGTTTTCAAATTAAAAATCCTGAAGACAACCGTCGATACCGGTCTATACCGGGTCGGCCGAATTTTGATAAATTCTGAAAATTTCC
The DNA here is from genome assembly GCA_038442645.1 of Agave tequilana. NCBI lineage: Eukaryota > Viridiplantae > Streptophyta > Magnoliopsida > Asparagales > Asparagaceae > Agave > Agave tequilana. The sequence continues at coordinate 133,168 of JAVJIF010009761.1, forward strand.
AGAAAAAGTATGAAAGAAGAAAAATATGATTCTAATAAGTAATACAAAAGCAGAATCTAGAAATTTGATTCAGATTGTAAACTAAAAATCCTAGAATCAACCAGCGTTACTGGCCGACACCAATCCAGGGAATTTTGATAAATTCAGAAAATTCATAGAAAAAGTATTTAGATAGAAAATGTAATTTTAAGAAAAAATGTAAAAGCCATTTCTAGTAATTTTCACTCCGTTTGTAAATTAAAAATCCGGGAATCGGTCAGCGGCACTGGTCGACACCGGTTTTGAAGATTTTCAATTTAATTCAGGAAAATTCCAGAAAATCATAGAAAATCTAAAATATTGGAAAATGATGTTTGAAACTAAAATCGGTCAAATCTGAATAATAGAAAGACCAAATCTAGTAATACCCTAAGATCGGGTCCCCAGTTCAGACTACGGCTGACTCCGAGTTCACGAATCCGGATCCAAAGCAAAGTGATCATAATACAAATAAATACAGGAATAAATAAAAAATACTATCGAAAAATCTGAATACGCAACTAAGTACGTATTCCGGGAGCGGGGTGTTATAGGTTTAAAGAAAAAACTAAAGAGCGAAGTTTGAAAAAAAAATAGAAAGTGAAGTTTGCTTTTGAAATGGTAAAAGTTTATGGCTAACCTCCTACTAAGTGATCCGACTAACTGTTAACTCTTTAATGATATAGCCTCACAATGGATCCTTGGCTTTCATAATTTTGTGCTATGTGAACTTGTCATGTAGTGTTTGAATGAAAATTCTTCCTTCATCACCTACTTCACACGGCAAAAACTTGAACATCACCCCATCAAGGTCCGATTAAAGGCGAAAATGGGGTGAGAAACCAGTACACGACCAGTATCGGTAAGGATGAGTGGGCAATTTCTAATTTATGAAACCAAGAAAGGTTAGTACATCAATAGATCATCAATAACACATAGTTAAGCATGAAATATGAGAATTAGCTTGCATGTTAGTATGTTAGAGTTAGAATCCTTCATCGTAAGCCATGCATACCTCTTATTTGCACAAGGTTTGTTGTGATGCCCATTGATTCATGTGGGTCATCAATCAAATAGTCAGAGATTAGTGGATTAGTAGTTAGTTACCGTACAAGAGGAGTTAGCTAGACATGGAATGAAAAAGTAAGAAAGTAGACATTTTTACACTAATTGCAATGAATAAAAGCAAGTAAAAAGAACAAGAAGTTAGAGGAGGAAGAAGAAGCAAGCTTGTATTGATTTGTCACAAATAAATTACAAAACACTAACTCTCTCTATTTTCTGAACTAATTACAATTGAAAAGAAATTACAAAAAAAAATTAAAGAAAAACCTAGAGAGAAAATGCACTAAAATTTCCAACTCCCCTCCTCTGATAACCAGGGGGTATTTATAGCCTCAATATCCTTGGTCCAATTAATCACAGCCGTAGATGTAGATGCTAAGCTAATAACCTGATCTTGCCGCGATTTTGCGGCTTTTATCATGGAAGCGCGGCAAAGATGTGGCTGTTAGGCCAGCGCCAGAGAGTGCCAGCTTATCTCTACCCAGATATCCTTGTAAAAGGTTCTATTCTCAGAATGGGCTTTCATGATTAGGCTTCACTTAGGCTTCATAAAATTCCCCAATTAATTAGGATTTTGGGCTTTCTTCTCCATTAAGCAATAGACCTAAAAATAAGAGAAAAAACATTAGTAACTAGAATTTTAATAATAATAATGGGATAATGTGATGTAAATTATGTAAAAATGAATACTAATCAGCATGTAGCATTAGAAAGCATATTTTAGGTGATATACATTGCTTAAGTATTGTTTCTGCTATATACATGTACACATTGCCCTGAAACGATTAAGGGCATATCTTTAAACAAGATAAGGTGAGAATGTCATTACCCTTCCTTAGCCCAAAAATTATCTCCTCACTCACTAACCCAATCCAAAACTAAAATCGAGTAGACATTGGCCCTAGGGACATCTCAGACTCAATAGGAGATTGACCAAAGGAGAAAGTTGTTAGAATTTGACTTTTGACAAATCAGTGTCAAAGGTTGGGAATTGAGAGGCAAAATCTCAAAGAACAGTAATTATGTATAATTAGACTCATTGCTCAGGCACAGATACCTCCCATTAATCTTGCCCCTACCTGGCCAATTAACTTGTGATTAGATTGTTGCAATATACCTACCGTTGATAGTTTATATAGTTAGGAGTCATCTAGGTCCAAGATCTACCTAACTTAGGCCAGATTTTTTTGTTTATTTGTTTTTGTTTTTAATCTTTCTTGTGTGATATGAATTATAATTATTATTTTTTCAATGCATATAGTGATTCATACTTCACCTCCACCTCTTTTGACTCATATAATAACAACCCGGCTTTTCATAATTTTAACTAACGAAGTATGTCAGATTGGTCTTATCTGAATCAACATATGCCCCAATCCTAATATTACGAGCAAGATTGGAACAATCATCTCTACTCTTCAAAGAGTCAGTGGAAATACAACTCCCCTGGGTCATTTTATCAACCACCTTACCAACATTCATATAATTCTTATTTAGAACAACGATATAGGAAAAATCAATGTATGATAAGATTCTAGAACACGTGCGTGAGTCCGAGAGACAAGTCCAAAAACTGAAAGACTCACAAACCTATCAAGATTTTCAAATCCAAGTTCCTTACTCTATTTTCCAAGTCCTAACATAATAAGAAGAACCTATTGACTTATAAAAAAGAATAGAAATATGATTAGTACCAAAATTATTTCATCCAATCAAATCTTGATTGTACCCAATCTATCAATAGGCTAGAAGCACAAATAAGTCATTCGGTCAACATAATTAATGATAGGGTGAGAAAACTCTCCCTATCCAATATTTTACCGTTCTTGATTCGCCTAGCCATATTGATAGAAATCAAAAATTATGGTGTCTTGGAGACTTTAACCAACATTTAATTCCACCACAACATATTGAAGTTGACTAATCCCAAACCTTGAACAAATTGACAAGTTTTCATTTCAAGAA